>CALNHX010003109.1:0-158404 GCA_940337035.1 Agriotes lineatus | reverse complement strand
AACTTTAATCATCAGCTAAGAGTATGCTCTTCTATATTTTTTTAAAAAGAATACCGTTTCATAAGTAAAATATTTTAAGATGACAGTAATAGACGAGAGTTTTGAGTTTTTTTAACTTTTAAAAGGTTCAAGAGAAAACTAATTTTATTAAAGTAGTAACACATAGAAATAGTAAAGGTTTTGCGATGGTAGTAAACTGCTGTAAACCATTAAAGAAATAGTAAACGTTTCACGATGTTAGCAAACTGCTATAAACAATTAAAAAACTGTCAGAAGTGGGATTCGAACCCACGCCCACAGAGTGGACTGCGACCTGAACGCAGCGCCTTAGACCGCTCGGCCATCCTGACTGTCATTTGTTTAGACTAGGTAACTGTTTTGTATGACAAAATAATAAAGTAGGGTACTTTAATTGACTACTGCGTAAATGTGTCAAATCACATCACTCCACCAATCATTCAACTCCATTTGACTACTACTTTCAACCAATCCTCAACAACTTGTGTCGATAACATTTGTTACCGTACCACAAGCACACAAAAACCGCGGAAAATGTGTGAACTAAATCTAAAATTCAAGTAAGGGGAAATAAAAAACCAATAAGAAGCAAGCTTGGCGTCGAGATACATTCTCACAAAAAAAAAATAAACATCACTTTACTATTGCTGCTATCGCGTCTGATAGAAGTGTCTAATTTACAAGTTTTCGAGTGTTGTTGTTAATTATACTAAATTTCAGATAAGAATGCGTAAGTGACTCTCTAAACTCAAACTCAGTTTTACACTAGAAAAATATAAGTGCAATAAAACCTTTACCAAAACTGCTGTGGATCTTCTTTATAATGCACTTCTCGTCAAAGTCCACTATTTATCAGTTTTCCTTTTACATTTTTAGGAAGATTAATGTCAAATTGACAATTTTGAAAAAATATTTGATTTTCAGATGGTTGTAATAATGGTGTAAAGAATACAAGGTGATACGTTCCCGGGATGCGCAGTCGTTCAGAAAGTAGAGGGGAGAAGTCAACCAATCCCCAATGGGCCTACTCAGGAAATCCGCGATCGTATATTGTGGCTGGTACTGTCAGTCGATGTCAAATTCGAGGTTAGCAGGCTAGGTTTATCGTCAGTCTAACACAAACTGACGCAAAACCTAACCTCGAATTTAACATAGACAGCGTCATACTCATAACAGTCACAACACTCGGTGCATTTCTTATTGGTTGAAATTGAGTCTCCGCCCACAATGTCTCCGTTAGTGTCAATATTGCTCTTCTACGTTGGTTATTTTTGTTGTTGCTTATCTATTCGTCGTTTAATTTCGTGCAGCTTGGTTTTGTAACCTTAAATCATAAGCATTATTTTTTTCTAAAATTTTACCTTTAAGTTGCAATTATATGTTAATAATATTTTGTTTGCATATATTCATGTAATACTAAATTCCTTTTTACATAGAATTACAATATGTTGTAAATGAAGAAGACTTGTGCATTCAAAAGCGAGAAGTATAATTGCAAATATTATAAAGTTTTTTTATGGACAGAAGGATTCTGGATCCCGGATATTTCCGGTAGAACAAGCTAAAGATTTGACAGCCGCAGCAATTGGGAAGTCAACGTATCTGATCACAACGTTCTGGAAGAGTATGATACAATAAGTAATACTTACAAAATAGCAATATTATTTTTCAGCATTATCAATAAAAAACATGCAGGTAATACTTTCGATCTTATTTTTTCAGGGACTCGAAAAAAACTGAAGGGAAACTGTTACTGTAGTTTGCCTGATTCAAACACCGTAGTTCGTGAGCTAAATTTTATTGTATGATTAAAGAAGCGAACTGTAATAATACCAAAGATCATAATGCTCTTTGATAATACCATATAATGAAGATTTTTGAGGCTTTCACGGCCATTGTCATTAAGTAACAAACGACTTCCGGGATTGGACCGTGTCATGATTGAGATCGAAGAACTCAACGTTTCGCTCACTTTCGTAAGGGGCTTCATCAGGAGGAAAAAAGCAAAAGAGCACGGTAACTCAACGTGTTAACCACGCCAGAGGCGAAACTCTTTGCAAGGGAAGGGACAGAAGAGCACGGTAACTCAGCGTGTGAACCACGAAACTCGAGTTTCGCCTCTGACGTGGTTCACACCTAGAGTTACCGTGCTCTTCTGTCCCTTCCCTTGCAAAGAGTTTCGCCTCTGGCGTGGTTAACACGTTGAGTTACCGTGCTCTTTTGCTTTTTTTCTCCTGATGAAGCTCCTTACGAAAGTGGGCGAAACGTTGAGTAGGTACTTCGATCTCAATCATGACACGGTCCAATCCTGGAAGTCGTTTGTTACCATATAATGAACTATACTAAAAAGCGTTCTTGAGATTGCTGGCTGGTTTTTACTTGCAGCAACCCTATGTGACCCACCGTTTCATCGGAAATCTTCAATACTCCCCTCGCTACTTTCACACGATTGTTTCCTTCAGCTTGACAATGTTCTTTATGCGTCGCAAAGCGAGAAACAACATTTAAAATTAAATTTTTAGATTGATCATTTAATCGTTTCAACAAGAAGAAGAAGGAAAAGCTAGAAATATAATTTGATACTGATTAATGGGTATAAAAATTTTAAGATCCAATTACAACCTTCATTTTTGTAGTAATTTTCTTCTCAACCAGTTTACTGTAGATAAACAAAGAAGTAGTTGTGACTTGGTGTATTTCCACGACTATATGACAATTTGCACCACTTTTCGGCAATTATGTTATCGATAATACTACATCTTGCCCTTCTTCGATGCAAGAATCTACAAGATAAAACCTGCAGATTCGCGAATCGTATGGCACACGCCTGCAACAAAATGCTTTTCGACAAGAGTAGATTTGTGCTGTTTTGGGCTATAGGGTCACACGTTGTGATACTTTTTATAATTTAATAATGTTTGGATTGTATTTAATAAAGAAGTGTGAAGTGTATTTTCTGGTACTGTAATCGATGATTGAGAACAGGTCTTTTTACTTCCCTCGTCTAAAAGACAAAGGAAGTATTGTAATCACGAAAGAATTACCATCCGAGATTTCTTCAGATCTTCACGTTTCAAGGTCCCTAGATGACGAAAAGAGGTTTTCTTAATTCCATCTGTCTGTCTGCCTGTTGGCAATATAGCTCAAAAACTATTTGTCGGAGGAAGACGATATTTTGCATACATATTATATATTGCACTGGCTACCCTTTTGTTGTGCCTTTAAATATGCAAACTTTAAAATATTGATGTTAATTAGGTATTTTAAATTATTAATTGTCCTCCTTGAATAATAATGTCAATTATTCCTTTTTATGATAACGCCTGAAACTCTTACAGGAGTGGGATCTGTTATCTAGTTACTTGATACTGAAAAATTGATCTTCCAATATTTTGCAACCTCATTCAAATCGTAAGTCATATCTGAATGTCAACTAAACGTCAAAAATAATTTCCAAATTTAAATGACAAATGCCCAATCCTTGAAAAAGGGGTACATTATAATATTTAACAACTCAGTAAGGTTTTATTTGATAATCAATTTCACCTTATTAATACGTCTTTATTTACTTTCTAGTTAGTATGCTCTAAGAAATCACCCACCTTATATCGTTCTTACCCAAGCTCCAAGACAGCAAGTTATGTGATATCTGCAGCTCTACACCTGCAGTCTTCCTACTGCAATGCACCTCTCTCCAACAGAAAACCCGCTCCTATTACCCAGCAGCAACAAATCTAGAACTCCTGTCAGCTATCAGCAAACCTGGACCTCCAACTGCAACAGTCCACTGCTACCTGGTACGCTCCTTCACTCCATTTTACTCCCGTCAGATGTCAAAAGTAATTCAAAATAAAGCTGACCCAGTAAGCCTCTTTAGTATTTTACTTGTATGTTACAATTCTTTTATCCATTAGTTTCGTCGACTATTTAGCAGCAACCTTCTTCAGTTAATTCTTCTTCTTATGCTTGTTCTTTTCAAATTTCAGTTTTACAACACCACGCAAATTTTGTTAATATCCCCTATTTGTCCCAACCATAAATAGAAATAAACAGGGTTATCTTCCATATTTTTTTAATGATACCAAATTATTTAATACATGTTTTCAGTTTGTTATTTTTACTCTCCAAAAATAGTATATTATACATCAAGGTAGCGAAGCGCAGTATTATAACCTGAGCGCATATTAGATACTGAGTGCGTAGCACGAAGTATCTAAAGCGCGAAGGTTATAAGACGATTCGCTACCGTGGTGTATATACTATTTTTTGCACTACCAAACGGCTTAATACCTAAATTCCTAACAAATTTCGAAAATATTTTAACTGTCAACCTGACAATACAGCTATTTAAAACGTCAAAATTAAAATAGTCATATTTGGTAACTTAGCAATTTATCAGTTACCACGGTGAAAATTGTTTATTTTACTTTCTCTCCCTTGGTGGAGAAAATTAAATTCACGACCTAAAGATAGACCAATAACGGTGCGTTCTGAGACTAGTAGTGCAAAAACAATTTGCTTCACTGCCCCATGTCATTATTGATGCCTTCTATTATATTCTTATTTGATATTAACCTACTTAATTCTATCCTTATTAGAATTTTACACTTGTCATTGATTCTTAAACCGTATTTTAAATATTTTATTTATTTTTTTACCACCTGTAACCTTCCAATAGCTATCTTCCAAATACTATTTGCCTTATCTCAGATTTATTCAGGGAACTATTTAAACATCATCAACTATTATAATGGGTTAATATGGGTTGTAATAACACCCCCATTTCTTTAAAAAAAATTTATTTAAACCACGAGCATAATGTAGTCGTATCATAACAATATCTACCTCGCACGAAACCGGTACCATTTCATACAAATATATACAGGGTGAGCACCTTAAAAAAATAAAATTTTGTTTATTTTTTACTTGAACTGAAGAATGCATAAAAGTACTAATTTGTACATAGTGCTGGCTTTATCCTTGCCAAAAATGGGAAATAACAAATACAGGATAACTGTTGTATAAGACAAAAATTAACAACGAATAAGTGCATTACGTTAAATAGACCTGGGGCGCAAGGATTGTCAGCGCAGCGGTGGTTCACCGGTGAACAGAAAAATCCAATGTTCGGGCTCGTTCGCAGGCACTAGTTCGAATCTCATTAAGGATAATAGTTTTTATTTAAAAATTGAATTTAGTATTATTAGAAGCGTGAAGATATTTTTACCCACAGTTTCTTTCGATTTTTAAAATTATTAGTGTCACAACGCCCACTTGTTGTCTCTATGAAAGTATCCTCATAAAACCATAAATTAGCCCAGAACAATGCCGCCTTGGCAATTGCTGTTGCTTGCAGAAAGCGGACCGCTGGGCCCGTGCACATCTAGAAATTTCCTGATTTCTCGGTTGTCCCATCCGCCCCTAATTCTGAGTAACTCAAGATATAATATTATGTCAACAATATCAAAACATGGCGCTTAGCCATCATATATGTTTATCGAAAATACAGCTTTGCTCAATTTTGTGTCACAACGTCCACTGCGAGGAAAGTTTTGGGTAAAGCCCTTTACGGATTTTTATAATTAATATTTAAGTTGTTAAATAAGTACAGTACAGAATAACATTCTAAATTCTACATATTAGAAGTTTAAAGGTTGGAGCCTCGCACCTTCAATACATGTCTTTTTGGTCTTCCTACCCGGTTTATCCCTTCTAGTTTTGTTTCTAGTATTTGTTTAACCATTCTGTTCTCGCCCATTCTGTACGTGTGCCCCAACCATCCTAACTGTCTTTGTGCTACTACTTCTACCGCTTTCACCTTTAGTTGTTCCCTG
This sequence comes from Agriotes lineatus, assembly GCA_940337035.1. Lineage (NCBI taxonomy): Eukaryota > Metazoa > Arthropoda > Insecta > Coleoptera > Elateridae > Agriotes > Agriotes lineatus. Next base: position 152,552 of record CALNHX010003109.1, on the reverse strand, counting down.
TGAGTTGTATTCCTAATTCTATTCAGTTTGGTTTTTTCTTCTATTTTCCTTAAACATCTCATATTCGTACTTCTAATTCTCTTCTTCTGTTTGTCTGTAATTGGCCAAGATTCGCTTCTATACACTAATATATATATACTACTTTCTGCACCACTTCCACTTTCGTGTTTTTTTGGTATTTCTGCTTTACCCAGAAAGGTTGTACGTTTATTTTTTCGTCATTAATTTTCCCATTACTGCTGATGCATGACCCTAAATATTTAAACTTAGTGACTTGTTCTAGTGTCTTTCCTCCTATTTTTATTTCATGTTTCCTTTCTGCCGGTCCCATAATCATTGTCTTTGTCTTCTCCTTATTAATTCTCATGTTTACTTTCTGCGTAGTTTTCTGCGTATAGTAATTCTGACATTTGTACTATTTCCATTCTTAATCCTATTTTATATTTGTTCGTTCTCTTTTTACATTATTTAACTACATCGTCCATAATTAGTACGAATAAGAACGGTCTCAGCACACATCCTTGTCTTAAACCCCTTGTTGTTACAAATTCCGTTGATTCCTCATTCCTGGTTTTTACTATATTTGTTGTTTTGTTGTACACACTCTTAACCATGTCTATTTCGTTTGTATTTATGCCTCTATTTTATCACGTTTTCCGCAAATAGACTTCTCTTCCCTTGTTTATTGCTCTCTCTGAAATTTGTCTCACAATAAATATGTTGTTCTGTATCCGTCTTCTTTTTCTGAATCCACACTGACTATCGTCTATCACTCTATCCTCTATCGTATCTTCTAGTTTATTTTTGAGTCGTGTTTTTCAGATTCTGGCCCATAACTTTACTTACTATGCTTAATAACGTGACACCTTTATAATTGTTACATTCCCTACTATCGCATTTTTTGAGTAACGGTACTATTAATATTACCCCCTATTTTTGCTATTTCTGCTTTTCCTATATGCGTTATCATTTCCGATGAGATCTTATATTTTCCGGCTGCTTTCCCTAATTTTATCTTTTTTATAGCCTCTTCCAATTCCATCTCTGATATCATATGTATACTTTAATTTGCCTCCATACTGTTTTATTCGGTTTCGTTGTTACTCTCTTCTGTTTCTTCCTCACTGTCTTCCAATACCTCTTTGGTTTCTTTTTCTCTATCTTCATAACCATTTTTAGCAACTAGTGGTCGCTTCCGCTTCCTATCTCCGGTCTCTTCTCACAGTCACATCTTTTATTTGTCTGATATCCTCTTGTCGTAACAGAAAGTATTCGATAATAGGTTCATCTTGCATTTTTGTGTATGTCCTTGTACTGGAATTTGAAATTTGTCACCACTAAATTATTTTCTATGCATAGTTCAAGTATTCTATTTCCATTATCATTTCTTCTTGCTTCTCCGTGTATACCTAAATATCTCTCAATGCCGTTATTGTTGTTACCAACTCTTCCGTTTAAATCTTCTAGTATTATAATTTTTGATGTATCTGCGTCTATTTCTTTTTGTAAGTTCCCTCAAAAACTATCTTTCTTATCCTTTGCTACATTGTCGTTTACTCCATATTATTGTCCATTTTAACAACCTTGACTTCGTAAAATTTGCTTTTATCACGTTTCCTGTATTTTTTTGGGTTGATCGGTAATACTACACCTTCACTTTCCCATTTCTTTTGTTCTACACCCGACCAGTATAACCAACCCTTTAATTATTCTAGTTATTCCTTGGTGTGTACATGCGGAGCCAAGGACACTTTTTTGTTTACCAGTTTACCAGTGGCGTGCGTATGAGTCCCCTTTGCACGATTGAATAACAAAACGGGGACGCCACGTGGACGCCACTGATTTTTTCAGTATTGATAAGTTTTTGGAATTCCCTGATTAAAACTACAAAACCTGCCTCCTGGGTTTTCTGCAAAATTTGAAAAATTTCCCTATTATTAGAGGAGCAGATGGATCAAATGGAACATCAATTTCAATTATTACAGGCTTAGACTATCGATTTTTGATTCAAGACCTCGTACACCATATTATCATACACATACCGACGCAAGCCTTCTGATAATTTCAATTTCATCTCATCAAAAATATTGCATCGCATAGCTCTACCTTTAAATAACTTAGAGCAGATACAACATTCACCATATTCAGGAAATGTAATTCCTGCTTCTTCAACAATAAATGAATTCATCGCGGAAGTCATTAAGGTTCTTGGCTGGTTATTCGGCTTGGGTTTTGAAGAAAAACTGAAAATGAATATTTGGTAACAGTAACTATCGAAAAATTCGTGCTGGATACAGTTTTTAACAGAGATACTATTCGTCAATTTATTAATAGAGTGCCAATCAAGGTAAAACGAGTTTAAAAAAATATCGTTATGTAACTCTAAACCAGTAGTCGTCAACCTTTGCAATGTGTTGAGCTACTTTGATAATTTTGGAATAAATAGTGAGCTACCTAGTCGTAAGCGACGTAAACCAACCTAAATGAAATAATGCGCAGTTGTATTCGACATATATGTATTTATTTCACTAATTAACTAATACATACTAATAATAAACTAATAACAGAATAACTAATATTACTAATACATACTACAGAACTACATCCATACCTACCAATCGTAGGTGTTTGAAAAATAAACAAAATTTCTATGCAGCTACAATAACATCTCACATAATATTTAATAAAAGTGAATAAAAATATCAAAAAAGTAACGCACTACTTTAAACAAAAACATGTGCAGATAAAAAATGCATGTTCAATGAAAAGGCTGACACTCAGACTCATCGATAATTTTTTTAATGTTTGCAGTATAGTTCGATACAGCCATTCGAATACAATTATTCAAATGTTCTTCTGTAAGTCGATTGCGGTATTTGTTCTTAATAAACTTCATATCGGAGAAAGAAGATTCACACAAATAGGTCGAACTAAATAACGCTTTCACTTTCAAGGCATAGAACTAAATATTTATATTCACTTACTATAGACCAGATACATTTTGTACTTGAGACTAACTATTTTAAGGCTAAATCAGTTTGAAACGCAATCACTTTCATTTCTGTTGCAGCGATGTCTTCGCCAAAGTTCTACATAACACAAGTTGCAAACTGTTGGATATCAATCTCCATGAAGGGTGAAACAACAAACTGCGCGATTGTTATCCTTCAAGTTAGAAACTATATCTACAGGATATTTACTGTCATAGGGTTCCAATGGATTTTGAGATATCTTTTCTTCTTGTTCGTTTACAACTCATTACATAAGTAGCCATTTTTCTACAACCGCTAAAAAAGAATATCAATATTGCTTCGCGCCCTAGTACGCGATGACTATAGATCCCTAGATGACTATTTCTGTAAATGTATTGTATTTTTTATATTTTATATGCATTGTATTCTTTTATATTTTATATTTTTATATTTTAACGAGAATTGTGACATATCTAAGCACCACGGTGTATATTATGATGAATAAAATACTACTACTACTACTACGCGAAGGTGTTTCGCGGACGCCGTCAATAGTAACGTAAAATAATAGACCTATTTTTTAAGGAATATTAAAAAAAGGCAAACTTTGCGTATCGATAGCGATTCGTAAACTTCGCCTTTTCTACGGTGGTCAAAAAATAACTATGTATTTAACTATGCAATAACGTAATTTGAATATGTGTATAGTATTATTATAGTGGTACGTCATACATTACGTTAAGGTACTATATTTATACGAGCAAACTTGTCCGCCATTTTGAGTTACTGAAAGTGGCGGAAAATTCAAATTCTAGTTACTTTCCAATTAGAATACGGTAAGTAGGAAAAACAACGATCATGTTTAATTTTATCCGTCTTAAAAACGACTGGTTTTTAAACAACTAAAAATAAATTTAAAAAAATCGGAACGAAAACACTGTTGACCAACACGCACGTGGTTCAAACTAGAGAACTTTAATAGTACCTTAGTTCAAACAATAGTGACGAGTGACAGAACTGATAGATACAGTTGACAGCACAGAACAATACCTACACATTGTATATAGATTTCAATAACCACACTTGGATGAAGACTGTAATTATAATTAGCATCGTAATGGAATGCACCAAGATTTAAATCAGCGTGCAGTGTTCGTCTGGGTGGAGCAGTGCGTACTCGAACGGTTTTCTGGCTTGCTTGGTTGACAGACGACAGAATGCAGGCCTACCGGTCAGCGCAGCCAACGGCTTGGCGCTAAAGTCCCTGTGACACAAAATAATAATAATAATAATAATAATAATAATAATGTCTTTATTGTTATCACAAAATAAATAATTCCAATTCTTTCAATTGAATTCACAATTCAAGATAACAAAAGGCGAAGTTCAGTAATTTTGGTAAAATTACTGCTCTTCCACTTAACCTAGTTACAATAATTAATATAATAGATAATTACTTATATGCCATCAAGATAATTTAATTTAGTGACTTATATGCCATAGAAATAATTTAGTGTCTTAGTGACATGACTATCAGTTTACCTGTAGGTTTATAACAAAAACAATTTGTTAAACTGACCACTGGTCTAAGAAGGTATTCAGTTATTTAGAAAATACGTGAAGATACTGTTATTAATTTTGAAGACGATGATTCCTTAAATAAAGATGGTAAGGAGTTGTAGAACTTAACAATATTATATGAAAACGAGCGACAAAACATGCTAGTTGTATGGAGAGGCGGCGTAAGCAGTCCTTTACTCCTTACGTTAATATTATGTATATCACAGCGAAATTTAATCTTTTTAAATAGGTATGGTGGAGTTTTGAAAATAATGATCTTATGAAATAATGAACACGAATGCATCATTCTTCTTTTTAACATATTGAGCCAATTGAGTTCTTTTAACTTATGAGAAAAGTGATCTCTCCTTCTTAAACCAAAAATTAATCTTATACAACTGTTTTGTATTAATTGTATCCTGGTTGCATCAGTACTGTCCAGACAAGGCCCGTATACTGAATCGCAAAAGTTAAAATGAGATAGAACTAAGGATTCTAGCAAAAGTTTTTTTACATTTTTATTAAGTATGTGTCTACTAGAATAAATATTTTTCAAATTTGCATAAGCTTTTTGAATACTAAGACTAACGTGCTTTTTGAATCTTAGATCAGAATCTATATAAAGTCCAAGATTACGTGCAACGTCGACAACAGGTAGCTGAGTGTTATTAACCATAATTTTCAATTGGTCAACTTTAGCTTTCCGAGACTTAGGCGCGCCAAATAGGACAACCTGAGATTTAGAGGAATTAATTACCAAAGAATGGTTTTCTGCCAATGTAATTAAATTATTTAAATCAGTGTTAATCATATTGTTTGCTGTAATAATGTCATTGGGATCAAAAGAATGGTAAACCTGGGTATCATCGGCATAAAAGTGAACACTGCAAGATTTTATAACTGTATCAAAATTCGAAGTGTAAGTTGTATATAATAATGGACCCAAAATTGAGCCTTGCGGCACTCCATTTTTTATAGAGCGAATCTCAGATTTATGGTTTGTTAATTTTACAAGCTGCGATCTATCGGAAAGGTAATTCTTAAATAAAAGAATTGCATTATTACTGAGTCCAACATAATGTAAAATAGCCAATAACATACTGTGATCTAATGTGTCAAAAGCTTTTGTAAAATCTAGTAAAACAAGACTAGTTAATTGACTATTATCAGTGGCGACCAATATATCATCAACTATTTTCAACAGTGCAGTTGTACAACTAAGCCTTTTCTAAATCCATATTGAGTAGCAGGGAGTAATGCATGTTCATTTAGAAATTTTCTCAACTGTGCGTCCATTATTCTTTCTAAAATCTTAGAAAGTGTAGGTAAAATACTAATCGGCCTAAGATCACTGAAACTACTTGGGTTATTCACTTTAGGAAGTGGTATAACACAGGCAGTTTTCCAACATTTTTGAAATACACTGTATTTCAGGCAGTAGTTAACAATATGCGTTATATGTGACAATAGGTAAGGACAACAAAGTTGAATTAATTGTATTCCGATATCATCAGTGCCAGTCGATTTCGTTGTAATAGTTTCAATGATCCCAGATACCTCATTTTTGGACACCAAGCTAAAGGAAAATTTCATACTAACATCAACTTTGCAATTACTTTTATAAAATTGTATCAAATTTTGATCAGGTGTTTTCGCAATACGTTGCACCGAATCAATAAAATAGTCGTTAATACTATCTGCAACTTGTAAATTTAAGGGCAGGTTTGATTTTTGAGTTTTGTTATGAACATTTAAATTTTTTAAAGTTTTCCAAAGCGTGTTCTTATCACTTACTCGAATCTGATATTCCAAGTGTGCCTTCTTTTCCCGCCTTATAGCAGAGGAGGTAAGATTTCGTAGGGACTTGTAATAATCCCAATGTTGTACAGATTTGGTACGCTTAAATCTCGATAGAGCGCTGTCACGTAATTTCTGCATGATTTGAATTGTTTGTGTTAGCCAAGGGGAAGGAGGTTTAGAAAATTTTGCTATTTTAATTGGGGCATGGACGTTAAGTAATGTTTGCAAGTTATGATTTAGAAATTGCAATTTATCATTAATATTATTAAAACAATAAATAAGATTCCATGGTATAGATTCCATCTGATAATTAAAATCAGCGATATCAAAATGCTTAAAATCTCTATACGTTCGAATAGAGACCGGAGGTGACTCGGATTCAACTAATATTTTGCAGAAGGTACGTGAATGATCTGCTAGATCCTGAACTTCTTTTACACCTGACTCAATGACAAAATTTTTATTAGAGACAATTATTATATCTAACAATGTTTGTGATGTTGATGTAATACGTGTAGGTTCTGTAATGATTTGGCTAAGATTAAACGTATTGATAAAATTCAAGAAGTAATTTGATTTAGACGTATCATGATGAAGTAAATTAATATTAAAATCACCAGTGCAAATGATTTCATCGGAGTAAGATATAATTTCTGAATAGGATTTTTCAATTACGTCAAAAAAATCGTTAATTTTAACCCATTCAGGATGATAAGCCAAAGCTGCTCACATAGATCACGTGTAATATTAACAGTTTTATAAATCAGTGTATTACTTACATAAAGAGCTACTCCGCCACCTCTTTTGCCTGTTCTGTTTTTTCGAATCAAGGAATAACCATCAATTAAAATAGTCTCGTCCCCAAAATCCGCTGATAGCCACGTTTCCGTCACCGTGATAATACTGTAGTTGTTACTTGCAATGTAATCTCTAAAAATACCAAAATGAGCAGGTAAAGATCTAACATTAATGTTGGCTATAGTAATTTCCATCATTATTAAATAAAAATTCCAAATAAAGATAACAATAACTGATTTATAACTAACAATACAAAAACCTAATAGTGAAAAATATTTTAATGGCAATCAATAAGTGCAAACCGATACAGCGAAGCTCCTAAAAACACATAACCATAATTTTAATGCGCCTGTACCAATAATAAATCCAAATCAAAAATCTTCTGGAGTTGTTATCCTCTTGATGCTGTTATTCATTTTTACAAAGATTCGGCCATCGTGTGTCCAAACATTTTGACGAGAGTACCTGTTAGTCCCCTCTTTAAATAATTTAACCCTTGCCATTGTTAAGTCTTCTGTAATAATGATGCGGCTCCCTTTTAACTGTTTTTTATTTCGGAAGGCCATTTCACGGGCTTGGTACGACGTGAACTTGACGATGACGGGCCTAATGGAAGTAGCTCCCCGTTTCCCAACTCTGTGCAATCTATCTATGCAACTATGATTTATGTTGGTATGCATTTTGTTATTAAAAACATCTAGTACCGTATCGAGTAGCTTTTCGTTATCCTTTTCTACTAGACCAAATATTCTTAGTGAGTTGCGGCGAGTGCATTGCTCGAGATTATCCATATCGTTTATACACTTCACATTCGCAGCCTTGAGCTCTTTCACCTGGCCTTTTAGTTCGGCAATTTGGGCGTTTAACTCCAGGAATTTGTTGTTAATTTGCTCCGCCACTATAGTTGCAACAGCGTCGGCAATTGATTTAATGAATTTTTTATCTTCTAAAACTCTCTCCATTGTATTAGCAATAATTTGATTAATATCTTCCATTTGATCTCTTGTAAATGGCATGATTAAATGGTAGCACTACTAAACACAGATCCCTCCACCAGTGATTACTACTTAGAACTGAATATTTAGATAATATATATAAGGTGTTTAACTAACTAGTTGGCACAGCGACTGCATATTTTATAAAATTAGCAGGAGCACCGTCTAGTGGGATAAGCTTGCCTGGTCTATAAAGCACTCTACATCACGTAATACTGAAATTTCTCTACAAGAACTGTATATCGGGTGACAATGAGGGTGGGACTATGGCTCTATCTCATTTCCTTATGAGCAAATTTGGATGAATTTTGTTACAAGGATATTAAACATAATTTCGCACTGACAGACAGATATAGTCAAAATGGTAGACTTTCGGTTTCAGCGCAAATGTCATTAGCTTTGTTTTTCTAAACGGATGACCCTGTATGTTTTATGTTTTAAGCTACGTCTCAAATTACATATGGTGGTGTTGCCAAATGTGCTTAATTAATACACAAATTTATTAAATAAGCAGTTTTCAGTTTTAGATAAAGATAAAGTAGTAGTGCGTATCATTTAAAAAATTACTTTTTTAACGTTTAGCAAAATTTTATTCTTTTACGAATAACTTGTTATTCATCTAATTGATGAAATAGCTATTATTGAGTTACTAGAGTAAATTAGAATAGATTTTGCCTAGTTACGGCCTGCTATGGTAAAAAATAAAATTGTGGAAAATGCAAAAATATGAAACTTAAGACGTAGATTTTGAAAAACATAAAATATGTAGGGTCACCTATTTATAAAATTAGAGTGAATGACAGTTCCATTGAAACCGGAAGCCCATATCACCTGGTATACCCTGCTAGTTACCTAATTATTATTTTCTGTTGAAAAGTTGCAAATAAGTATCGAGAGATCCAAAAAAAACTGTTCCTCAGTGGGCTGTGGAAATTCAACGTATGAATAATATGTTGGTGACACTGTACGTCAATGTCAAATTCGAGGTTAGCAGGTTAGGATTTGCGTCATTTTGTGTCATAACTGACGAAAAACCTAACCTGATAACCTCGAATTTGACATTGACGTACAGTGTTACCAACATATTATTCATACGTTGAATTTCCACAGCCCGCTGAGGAACAGTTTTTTTTGGATCTCTCGATACTATGCTAATTAACATAAACATACTATTTGTTCATTATTATAAGATTACAACACGTTCACTAGGTTTAATTATATTATGACACCATTGCTTGCAATTATAGATAGCTATTAATGCAAATTCGTTTTTAATGAGCAAATGAGTGCAATTTTCATAGTTTAAAAATAAACCCAGTTATGGTCTTCTCAAATGTTGGTTTTCATGGTCCCTTAACGACTTTTATTTTCGAAAATAAAGGTAATTTTTGGAAAAATCGAAAATTATCTTTAGAATTACTTAATTTTGTTATAGAACATGCTTAATAAAAATTAAGGAGAATGATAAAAGCAGTCAAATAGTGTAGAAAATAGGGGCTGTTCCATTTGAAAAAAATGCTTTCAAATTCTTAAAAATCGAAAACTTCTAAAATTCACTCTGTACAATAAAAGCCTGTTTTGCCTGGGTTTTCGTCAGCACAAGTGACAGACCCTAGCTTAATGGAATATATCAATGTAGCTTTCTTTTTTCTGAATTCCTAAATACAAGGCTGCTATGACTTAAAAATGGCTCTGAAAGTGATATATTTTTATTTAAAAAATCATAACTTCTAAACTATTAGCCAGAATGTCAAAAATAAGACCATAGTCGATAATATTGCAAAGATCAATTTATATAAAAAATTATATATAAAAAAACTCCGGTACGGGTCCAACACGACTTCGCGCGTCGGCGGCTCAAACTATTTTGGAAAGGTAGAGCTAAATACCATCCTGTTTTTATACAGCTTTAGTACTGAAGGCAGGCATAATAGAGCTTTTACAAAATGTTGGGATACCCTGTATATATGCAATATTTTTGCTCGCGAATGTGCATGTTCTTATAATCCAGGGATTCTTAACCCGTGGTGCATACATATACCGTAAAAATTCGCAATCTCAAACTCAGTCGGATTAGTGCGAGGCGTCTTACTCTCACTCTTTCTTTCTGCCTCTCTTCCGCTTTTCTTCTTCCTCTCTCCGTCTCTCTGTCTCTCTTTCGCTTCTCTTCTCTCTTTCTCTCTCTGTTTGTCTTTCGATGTCTCTCTTTCTTTCGTACTCATAATTGACCAGCTTGTAGAAAGGCAACGACAAATGCAGCCCTGATGTTAATGATTTGTTTTACATTATAAGCTGGCTCTTAACAGTCATTAAGACCAAGGAAAAATTTTTAAATTGCTTTAAGTGATACTTGGTGTGGTCGCGTTACAACTAGGTAGACGGAAGATTGCAAAAATTGAGAACTGCCATGTGACTTACAATGTAAGACTGAGCGAAACTCGATGTCTCAGCTCTGTTATAAGAAAAGGAAAAACGATAGAAAAAATCTGAAAAGAGATTCTTAAATGAGATTGAGTAAGGTCAATTTTAAGCCAAATTTTCATATTTTTTCATATTTGGAAACTGAAGTAATGATGTCATCGATTTTTTTTTCTGAAACTCACCTATATTTTGGCAAAAGAGCAAATTTTTCTGAACACATTTTGTGAAGAAAAGAATTTGCTATCTTCTTCCGTTAAAAAAATGTAAGCAAATTTGTAAAAAAAAATATTATTAAAAATTCGCAATAGTCAGAACATATTTAGTCGCATTTATATTAATGGGACAAACGATTCCAACGTGGTAAAAATTGTAAAAGCTCTACTTTCTACATTCGGCCATTTATGGAGATGATAGATTCAATAGCTAAAGTATATATTAAATTAGGATAATCATTAGCTTAGTTTAAAGCATTAACGCATATTTTCACATTTTATCAGTTAGGAAGTACTAACTTAATTATACTCTGGAATGTAGTTTGGAATAAACATAATCTCCATAAACTAATGACTGGGTGTGAGTCACATTATTTTTGTTTAATTTAGAATCATTAGTAGAGTTTAAAGACGATTTTCGCCTTTGGCTCATTCTTCAAACTTTCTCACACTTGCGAAAAAGTAGCTTTTAAATGTTCATTACATAAATAACTATATCTGTATTTATATTAGTGTGATTTGTTCAATTCAAATTAGTAGCTTAAGTAGTGCTCTAACAGCAAATGTAGATAAAGTACTTTTTTCTGTTTTGCTTTAAAATCTGCTATAAAATAGCTATTTATGTATCAAGTTGCAATATGAAGTGTTTTTCACACTAGACGTGAAGTTTGCCCTACGAGCAAAGCGAGTTGAGCAACACGTTATGTGTGAAAAAAAAATCTGTAATGTTGAGTCATATTAATTTTTATAGTAAATACATTTACTTAAATCTACAAAGTTGTTCTAAATTTTCATATTAGCACTAATTTCAATATGAAGTCTCATATTGCAACTAGTGCTAAAATATGCATCATTTTGACGTTGAAAACGACAACAAAATGTCATAAAAATTAATTATCGACTCGCGAAAAATAATCCACTGGCTATTTCATCGCTCGTGAATTAACACTTGCCGCTCATCGACAAGATAGAATTGCATCATCTTGTATAAAATATAACTATTATTAAAATTACAGTGACTTTGTTTAGCTGAGAACTGTCAACACATTTATACATTTATTTAGAACAATTTTAACTGAAACGTTTTTGAATTATCTGCAAGATTTAATTTTTTAGTAATAAAATTTTTGGTTAATAACTACCAAGTAGATGCTAGAAAAATCTTAAATAAATATTGGTTAAAATATAATAAATAAATTACAAACTCACAATTTTAGAAATTTTAAAAGCATATGATTCATTCCGTTCGTATTCGAAATATTACCTGTATGGGCGTAATATAATTCGAGTTGATATATTTTTTTAATTGTCATCTTCAAAAAACTGCTTCTTAATACGCTCGAACACGTATTATTTTTTTCTTTTCTTAATAAACCAATCTAAAAAATAAATATCAACTACCAAACTCTAACCTTTCAACGTATATTAGATTTTCTTCTTTAAATTTTTATTGATTACGTCGTAGCATGTATCATGAACAATGGAATCAGCTGTAAGCATTTTGCCTTAAAATCAGATCTTTTAAATTCATTAATACAAGCTTGAACGCTGTATGTCCATTCGTCATTTTCTTAAATTCCATTTCGAAAATATGATTTAATTCAAAACAGTTTCGATAAATGCACTCTGATTTGTCAAGTGTCCAACTGATAAATGCATTAATTGTAATTTTTCCAACGGTCAACCTCTTCCAACAATTTTTACGATCGCGCTATTTATATTCAAGCGAAAGTCAAACTTGTTTATTTTCCCTGCATACTGAGACTGTTAGATCGAGTTGCAATAGCAGTTACAGAGTTTTATTATACAAAGCAGAGTTCTCATCACGTAAAAAATTTTACATGGTAGCAAAACAAAAAATAGGATTAAAAATTTCCAATGTCATTACAACACGTGCTGAAAACTATAAAACCCTTGTAGAGTTATTATTTTTATTTCACTAATAATTATCAAAAACGGTCCGATGCTTCAACAGTTTAAGAAAACTTCGTCGTTAAGAATAATGATGAGTGATTAAATATATTTCCGTGTTAATTCGTTGTTACTCCATATTGGATATTGTAATAATGTGAGTTTTATTAGGGAAGGTTATGCAGCTAAATACATGTACAGTCGTGTGCAAATAAATCTGGGACAGTGTTTTTTTCACATGCAGATTCAGTTAAGAATTTGAAGAATATTTCCATGGATTTCCTCTTATCAAAGAGAGTTACGGGTTTCAATACCTGTTAAAGTTTAATGTAACTCTTTCTGATAGCAGGAAATCCATGGAGATATTCTTCAATTCTTAACTGAATCTGCATGTGAAAAAAACACTGTCCCAGATTTATTTGCACACGACTGTACATATCAAAATGTTAAATACATTAAAATCTTTAACCTGTTAAAAATTTAATGTATTAAAATATATTTCGACTCATTGAATCTCACCAGTTAAAATTATTAAAAAATATTCATAATCTAGAATAGAAGATAGTGCAATTTTAGATAAGTGAGGAATTCATTTTCTCTATTTCTTACTAGTTAAAAATGTGTATTCTGGTTAATATTACTTAAACCATAATTGTAATGGTTAGTTTCACAATATAAAAGTTGTTTCAATATTAATTAGATATCACAGCCATTTATTATCACTGATGTTAATGGAGTGGGCATGTTCAAAAATTAGGAGTTCCTGTTACAGCCCATTTTTTTCATTTATTACAATAATTTTTTTTTTAATAATTTGAACTGATGAAGATTCAATTTAAAATCGAAATATATTTTAGTATGTGACATCTTAATATGTACAATTTTCCCTAACAAGATTGACATTTTGGCAACCAACTCGATCTGTAATTAATTTGACCACTGCCAAGATTATAGTTTTGATTTAGTTATTATTGAATGTTATAGCATAAATAAATTCTAATGCATCAAAAAGCCATCAATTTCGGCAGTGTTTAGCGGCCGAAAACACCCACATTTCAGTACTAGTTACCTTTTACTTTTACGCAACAAAAAATACCGCTGTTTCCATTAGTCGAAATCAAATGACATATTGTTATTTTTTGGTATGAGCATCCCTTCCTCGACTTTACCTCCCCCGCCTCGATTAAACTATCATTCTTCAATATGAAAGAAATGCTTCCAAAACAGTAGAATACCTACCAAATTATGTATGTAACTCGTACGACAGCGGATCTTTAGACTCGCCTTATTTATGTGCCTCACTCGCTGTGCTCGCTTGGCCATAAACTGCGGCTTGTTCAAAAACGTCTTTATTTTCGTATATACTTGTTACATAAATAGCTATTAAATACTTTTGTTTCTGCTTTATCTGGTTGTCTATTAGATTTTTTATTTAGTAGAAAATTCGGAGTAGCAATTGTTTTACCCTTTTAATAATTCGTTAGCCTAGAGGTCCGTTTATTACAGAGCAACATGATCGGCCAATTGCAATTAAGTTTGGAGTGGGGATAACCAATTGCTAACGCAAGAGTGGTAATTGCTATCATTACTATCTTCTTTTCACAGCTGCTAATGTATAACGTTATAACAGTTGACGTACTGGTAGTGTTAACAGTGTATTGTTACACTGCTAGTGTATTGATTGTGTTACAAAACTGCAGAAACAATTACTTTTTGAAAACATTTCATCCGTACTATTTGCAATCAGTGTTGAAAACATTTGTGACAATGGGAAGCAATTATCCGAAAATTGTACAAGTGCATAAAAAACAGGAGCGTGACACTTGTGTTAGGCTTAACTCGAGTGTATTATTGGAAAGAAGCAATATAGATTTCCAGAATTTTTACGAAATTGAGATGATATTCAGACTGCTCACAGAGAGATTTAAATCAGTTTCAAAATACTGCAATTACCACAGCCATCAAAACTGGAGAGATATGTCAATGATAAATGCAGACGCACCTACCCAAGAGGCATTTGAATCTTCTATAATAGCAACTTGGAACGACTTGTGCACTAGTTATTGCAGCTTTCGAGGAGATGCTGAGGTAAATGCAGTTTTTATTCATTCATTAATTTGCTTGCAGTTATATTAACTAATCGTATACATCATGTCTCATCACATAGCTTAACTAATTTAATGTGTATCGTTCTAATTAGTTTTAGTGTACAAGTATATACAGGGTGTCCGAAAAGTCTGGAATATGCTATATATTTTAATAAATATCCAATAAAGGTTGTGTAGTAGTAAGTTATTCATCACAAGGTAATATTTAATTATTATTTTGTTGAAAAACCATAAGTCAAGAATAACGTTTATTTAAATGACGAGGTACCCGTATATATTTTTTTGGTTTGATTATGTACAAACGTATTACATTTTTTTTTAGAAAAGAGGTAAAACTGCTTCCAAGTTTATGTTAACAGTTAATAATATAGGCACCTGTGATAGATTTTATTTGTTGGAACAAATTATAGCAAAATACCCATTTCCACCCCTCAGGGGTAGAATTTTGAAAAATTCTTTCTGTCTATATTAATCTGAAATAAACCCACAGCGAAAAAACAATTTATAAATTTAACACTATACCCCTTTTAAGTTTTCCCCTTTTACCGCTTTAGGGGCAACATTAAAATCCCTTAAACCCCTTTCTAAATATTTTAAGAATAGATCTGTATGCCATAAAAACAATGTTCTAGCTCAATAAAGATAGGAGATATACACCTTTAGGGGTTGATTTGAGAAAATCCTGAAACGTGTTTTTAGACTTTTGTATTGGATACCTATGCATGCAAAAAACCAAGTCGATATCTTATCGGGTTAAGAGATATTGAGGAATTTGTGAAAACACAGTTTACCGCTTTTCACCCCCTTTGGGGTAACATTTTAAAATCCCTTAAACCGCTTTCTAAATATTTTAAGAATACATTTATATGCCAAACACAGAATGCTCTAGCTCAATAAACATAGGAGATACGAAGGGTTCTTTAATTCACCCGAATCCAGATTTGCACTTTTAGAGGTTGATTAGGGCAAAATCCTGAAATGCGTTTTTCGGCATTTGTATTGGATAACTATGCAAGCAAACACCAAGTCGATATATTATCGGGTCTAAGAGATATTGAGGAAAATACGGTTTACCTCTTTTCACCCTTTAGGGGTAAAATTGTAAAATCCCTTAAACCACTTTCTAAATATTTTAAGAATAGGTACATCTATATGCCAAAAAAAGGAATGTTCTAACTCAATAAACCTAGGAGTTACAAAGGGTTCTTTAATTCACCCCGAATTCAGATTTGCACCTTTAGGGGTCGATTAGGGCAAAATCCTTAAACATGTTTTTAGATACTTCTATTAAACAGCTATGCAAGCAAACACCAAGTCGCTATCTTATTGGGTCTAAGAGATATTCATGAATTCGTGAAAACACTGTTTACCCCTTTTCACCCCCTTAAGGTTAACATGTTCAAATTCCGTTATACCCCTTTCCAAATATTTTAAAAATACATCTATATGCCAAAATAGAATGTTCTAACTCAATAAACATAGGAGATACGAAGGGTTCTTTAATTCACCCCCAAACCAGATTTGCACCTTTAGGAGTTGATTAAGGCAAAATCCTAAAATACGTTTGTAGGTATTTGTATTGGTAATCTTTGCAAGTAAACATCAAATCGGTATCTTATCGGGTGTAAGAGATATTGAGGAATTCGAGAAAACACATTTTACCCCTTTTCACCCCCTTAGGGGTCGAATTTCAAAAAATCCCTTCTTAGCACTACCATATGCAACAAATTGAATCTTCCATCCAAATTTCAAGTTTTTAGTGCTAGTGGTTTCGGCTCTGCGTTGATTAGTCAGGGTTGTGACTTTCCTTTATATATGTATAGATGAAATTCAGAAAGATCATTTAGATCACAGGTAGGAAAGAATTTGACATGGACCTAACCTTTAATGCAAGGGATGCTCTAAATAGCACATTATTCAAACCGAGTCATTCTTGACCTATGTAATCCGATGTTTCGTTTCTTCGAAGAAGTTCTTAACGCTTAAAATAAGATTTTAGGGTTGCTGGCTTGTTTGTTGTCTCGTTATTTTACTATAATTTTGGACAAATGTCACATTGACAGTATTAGAAAACAAGCCAGACTTAAAGCGAACCTGACCAAAAACTGCAGATTTTTTGTTTCCTCCAGTTCTTTATGTCTAAATAAAGAAAGAAAATTGTTACGTCACAGAAAAAGGTTAATGTGTAATTAGCTGGCAGTTTTTGTTAATAAACACAGGCGACGATTTCAATTGACATTTTAACAGTGTTGTGCTCCCTTTAAATAAGGTTTAAATTGTTTTCTTATGTTCAAAACTCGAATATCTGAACAATGATTAAGTTCAGTTCAATAAATTGAGGTGCTGATTTTAGAACCAACATAGCCCAAACATTTTGACAAAATCGATAAAAACTGTTCATCTTAGTAACCCTTGAACTTATAGTTTCCAATTTTTTTTGTAACATATAGTAAGTCTCTTGATAGTAATATGTGGCAAATCACTTTGTTAATTTACTTGTGTTACGAAAAAAATTAAAACCGTTGGACATATGTTGTTTTTCACTGATTCTTTTAAACTCGTTTGTTTTTTGAAATGCACTAAAACAAAATAAAGTTTATTAACTGAAAAGATAATAAAAAATATCAACAACATATATACAGGGTGTCTCAAAAAGAATGGGACACCGATTAGTCAGAGATTCCTTAGGTTATAATAAATCGATTAAACCTAATATACCTTAGTACAAAGTCCCTCCAGTAAAAAGTTACAGGGCCTTGAAGTACAATTTTTTATTATTTATTTTTTTGTTAATTTCCGCAAATGTAGAGATATCAATTTAAATTTTGGTATACATGCTTACTATTATGTAGTCCACTAATACAAAAATTTTCATCAACTAGACTTGACTGTAAGAGGAACTTTACCTACTTTTCAAAACTTTTTTTTGCTCTAACTTCGTTATCTGTAACTTTTTTTGAAATTTTAGGTTATTATCTGAAAGAGAATAAAAAAGCACAAAAATAATATGCACTTAGTTCTTAAGCCTAAAAGCAACCGTTTGCCTTAAAATGCCTATCAAAGGTTTTTGGTTGTCATTAAGACGTGCAATTATCCCGTAGCCATGATCACAAAAACAATGGATAATGATTGTAATCTAGTAAACAACAATAAATCAATTTATGACGTTGGTGACATCAGTTTTTTGTCTTTTGTGCTTACGAAAATGCTGCGACATAACGAACCGTTCAGCATTGGAGAATTCATTATGTAAAGGCATTTTCTTAAACATAAAAGAACAAATTCTTATGTCACTAATGTCATTAATTGATTTATAATTGTTTTTTAATAGATGACCATTGTTTTTGTGATCATAGCTACTTGATAATTGCACGTCTTAATGACAACCAAAAACTTTGATGAGCATTTTAAGGCAAACGGTTGCTTTTACGCTTATAAACTAAGAGTACATTATTTTTGTGTATTTTAATTCTCTTTCAGATAATAACCTAAAATTTCAAAAAATGTTACAGATAACGAAGTTAAAGCTAAAAAAAGTTTTCAACGATAGGTAAAGTGCCTCTTACAGTTAAGTTTAGTTGATGAAAATTTTTGTATTAGTGGATTAAATAATAGTAAGCATGTATACCTAAATTTAAATTGATATCTCTACATTTGCGGAAATTAACAAAAAAATAAAAAATAAAAAATTGAACTTCAAGGCCCTGTAACTTTTTACTGGAGGGACTTTGTACTAAGGTATATTAGGTTTAATCGATTTATTATAACCTAAGGAATCTCTGACTAATCGGTGTCCCATTCTTTTTGAGACACCCGTATAATTTACAAAAAAATGGTATCAATTTTTTTTAAGTAGTAGATTTCTGATTTGTCATGAATAATGCAACTATTATTTTAACACATAGAGGGACAGTTGCAAATGCATCCTCCGCGATTTTAAAGGTTAGTTTTCTTATGAAAAATCAGATAGGGATATTTTTGATTTGCGGATACCAGATGATACGTCTTTTGAAATATAATCAAAAACAACAAAGAGTATAAAATAAGAATATGAAAACCAATTTTTAGAAAATTTATGTAACGCTACTGAACATTTTTGATAGTTGATGGTTTGTGTTCCAAAATATATTGTGACTGTTTCTATAAATTCCGGAATTTGGCTTTTTTGTTAGAACAATCGAGGTCAATTTTGCTTTCTTTGTGTCATTGAATAACTGAAGTAACCGAATTGAAAAACGCAATTTGAAATAAATGTGGATATATCTTAGTTAATTTAAAGGTATCAAATAATATATTACAAATGGAATTGAAATGACCTTGATGAGAGATCATTAATATCTCAAACACTGTTGACCCAGTTAGACCCATACAACTTTATATTAACCCCCCCGTCATCATTGCCACACGCAGTTTTGGCTTCCATTATTAGACGTTACCATTTTACTTTGTTTTGAACTGCTATGTCCCCGTTGTTGGTGCTCATTATTTTTAGATCTCGCTTTATGGTAATGTTGTCAGCATATGCATATCTAGAACGTTTTTATAAATCTTGTTTCTGATGGCGAATTTCTAATTTACGTAGGTACTTACTATATTTCTAGGGCAATGTTGACTAGAACGCATGGTAGTGTATTTTCTTCTCTCACTTTATTTTTACTTCCTTTTACAATAAAGGAAGTATTGGATTTACCCAAAAAATTCGAAATTGACTTTTCAAAAGATCTTCACGTTTTAGAGTCCCCTGAACCCAAAAACCATGTCTTTGTTCATTGGTCTGTCTGCCTGTGTATATGTGAACAGAATATCTCAAAAATGAAAAGAGGTATGATGTTGAAACTTCATATATAAGTTTTGTGTACGATCTAGATGCGACAGCAAGCGTTTGAAGAAAATCGCATCACCGGAAGTATGGTGCTTACTCTTGTGATTTTTCAGTTTTTTTCGATTTTTTTACAAAAATGGTTCTAACGACAACCCCCGCTTTATTATTACATTTTTGGATTCAGCTTAAAATTTTAGGGAAAATGTGTCTTTTCAACTCTCTATTTTGTACGGCTTCTGTAGAATTTGTAATTTTTGAAATTTTTTTACAAATGCTTAAAAATAAATTTTTTGACTAATTATAAAAGATCACTGTAAAAGGAAGTTGTGTGCGTGTATCACACCAGATTTTTTCTTATATGTTTGAAGCTGTTGATGCCTCATTGTGAATTGTTACTCAGTGTGGTACTTTGTTCATGGCAATTTTTATGAACTGTATTACCTCTCTTGGGATTACTTGTTTGATCATGGTATTATATAATTAATTTCTCTTTACATTGGTACAAGTAGTTAAAGCCGATGAATGTGTGGTAGATGTCTATTTCTCTATTTTAGATTCTGATGTTTTCTTTATAATTTGCTTTAGTGTGGAGATTTTATTAGTGGTTGATTTACCTTTGCAAAACGTGCATTGACATTAGTATTCCCTTACTACCTGTTCAGAGTGCGCTAGCACGTTAGTGATAGTGTATATTGTGTTAGATTCTTATAGACATCTCATTTTTTTCTGTAGGTGGCATATAGTAAGCCAATATTCCATTCATCTGGCATCTTCTTTGTACTTATTCTATAGATTGTGTAATTTACTGACTAATTCTCTAGTTCTCTGCCGTCACATTTGAATAACTCTACTGATATTTTATACATAGCGGTGCTTGACTGTTGTTCAACATTTTAATGATTTCTTCAACAGCTGGGGCTACTTACTTGTTCCTCTTCACAAGGTCAACTGTATCAATAGAGACTCAATCCAAAGTCTGGCTCATCTACAGAGCAGTGTTCGAATATCTTATACTTCCTCTGCTATCTTTATGACAGAAATATTTTACCTATCTTTCCAGTGTTTTTTTGTAGTTCGGCTTGTAAGTTTCGTTGTAAGCAGTCAGTTTACATATTCTTCAGCTATTACAGCTGATTTAGTTTATCTGTATTGATTATGTTTTGTTGAGTACTTTTCTCCTTTTTTAGCATATCATACTCTTGCTTTAATTTTAAACACTGTAAGATAGATAATGTTCAGAATCAATATTAGCTCCCCTATAAAGTATCCATCAGCTTAGAACGATGTCTTCTACCAATCGATACATGATCTATTTGATTGTATGTGCGCCAAACTGGTGATGTCTACGTTTCTACGTTTAAATAATACCAGCGTTAAATTACCATGTAAATGTAGTCTTTGTTTATGACCTGGTAATACCCACACATCTTCCTAGATGCAGCAGAGTTAACCATTCTTAGCCTGTTATCATTTGTTTTTTGATGCCAGCTATAGTTCCCAATATGTATATGGCCATAGAGTTGATTCATTTTCGACTTTTGCATCCATATCATCTATTACCAGCTTAACGTTATTATTGGGTCGGAGCATCACTATCACAGGCATTTTCTAGTCTAGTAGAGCATACAATCTATATTTTTCAGTATTAGCTTTTGATTCCGTTGGTTCTAGTGATAAATTGTACTAATATTGAAAAACTCTCCTCGTAGTAGTGCCCAGCCGGTCCTTTTATTTATTGAATGGAAGCATATGACTTCTTCTTTTGCTTACAATAAATCTGGCGTTCACTTTTGTAGCCGCTATAAAATATATATGTCATGATCCATTCCCTGAATTATGTCATTTCTAATCAATTTGATTTCTTGTAGGATTATCAACAGTAATTACATAAGTGGTGATAATTTTTTTATAATTTTAACTAGATTCGCGAATCTAGAATCACCCCACGAGTGGGATTTCTTAATAGCAACAAAGATGAGTGCTAATCTATAGTTAAAATTATTAAAAAGATATTACTACAAATGTAATTCTACGTGATTGTTTTTTAAATAGTCCAAGTTGTAGATAGGGTTTGATGGAGCTTCCAGATGAGTGTCCTGTTATTTTTAACAACTGCTGCTCACCTACTACACTTTTAGGTAGTTGTGTTACAGCAGAAGAAAGATTTGAATGGTTTGTGAAAAAATAGTCGTTGTAATCAGCTACTAGCAAATAGTCAGTATATTTTGATGCTATTGGTCGATTTGAATTTTGTTTTCATTACTATTGGCTGATAGGACTGTTTAAAAAATAATCAAATCTATTTTATATTTTTTATTATATCAGTTAGTGTTCTGAGGGCACCTGTATAATATCTGATGTATATAAGTATATCCTTCAGAATTTGACGTGTACTTTAATTTCCATAACAACCTTTTTCTGTATAGGGTAGGGAAGCTCACCCCATGCATTTGCCCTCCTCCTTTATCCGAGATTTGACCCCAAACCCACAGTTGTTATTAATTATACATATAGGTAACCATTTCACAAATATTACAACTATTTAAAATTAATTTTAAAGTGTGTGAAAGGTTACTAATTCAGATAAAACTTGGATTAATTTATATGAATAATAATCTATAACAATTTGCAGTTGCATTTGTATTTCATTTTGCTAAAATGAATATTTCTGAAAATGCAGTTTTATTAACTTTTTAACAGCAGCATTTGTATGTTGATCTGTATAAATTTAATCTTAAATTGTGTTATTTCTAATAATAAAGTTGAAGATGTGTTCCGTTTAATATTTCTAGTAAAAATGCGAATATTCACATTATGGAATACTCTATACATTCAATTTTAATCTCCTACAACTTTTGATACTATTTGAGTAACCCAACATCTTCTCATATACCTGCTTTAAAATAAAATTTTAAATGTCGTTATTTTCTTGCAGCTGCTTCAGCCAAGCGATTTTCACCAAACCGATGGGACAGGAAAAATGTCTGCTATTTCTGAAAATTCTGTCAACAAGAGTATACTACAATTGCAAAATGAAACAATATTTAGTGAGTCATCTTCATCAATTTTCAATAAAATATCGCTGAAGAATGAAAGTGAAGCTTATCACATAAGAATCGCTCAAGTCAGAAAAGCGTTGAATATTTACTCCAGCTCTAAATATTTTCAGCGTGGAGCTGAATATGTAGAAGCCCATAAAATATTATTAGTTGCCAGTAAGTTGCCTTTTATATAGTTTATTAAACAGATATTAACTGACTTTACTTTCAGCTAAACAATACGATGCAGTTTTGGAGGAGTTACAAAAATATTACTCTGGTGCCTATATGGATGTTCTACCTGTGATCGTAGATTATATTAACATAGGCAATTTAGCTTTCACAGTAACAAAAAGAAAGGATTTCCGAGATAAGCGGTTCTTAGTTATTCTCAGCTGTGGTACAGCGGTATCAGCAACCAGTGTTATGAAGCCAGACAGAAAGGGCAAAATTTGTTTCAAGAATTGTTTTAGATATGAAAACTTGGATTCTGCTTTAGAAATTACCATCAGCATATATGCACTCAACATCAAAAAGAAGAAGAGCCCAAAGATCAGATATGGTATTAAGAAGGTTAGTGGGGTGCATAAACCAAATAATTAAAATGTTACTGATGATTTTTTTTTATTACAGCTTCTTAAAAAGTACTTGTACAAATACTTTTATGCAGCTAGAAGTTCAAAACAACCACATGTAAAAAATGACCACTGCAGTAATGAATCTTGTCCATCCTCGTTCGAGTTGTGGGGCACCACCACCATCTATGTTGAAGATGTAGCAAATAGATCGTCTTCAAAATTATTGGAACGACCAAGCTATTCACAATTAAAGGAGACATGTACTATGGATCTTTCTGGATCTATCAGTTTCTGAAAAACCTACTTAGAGAAATTATCAGAATCACCTTAAAAATTTTAATTGAGTTGTTTCAATTATTTAAAATTTAATGTTTTTTTAATATAACAAATCCTAGTGTTTAATAAAATTTTATAACATAATATTTTTGTGTATGCATTTATAGCTTTGTAATAAAATAACATATAATAAAGTTTTTTATATTACCTACCACAGAATGTTGTTATTTCAGTAGGGTTACAGTGTTAATTGTCTATAAATTAAACAGTTGTATTTTATTTAATAAATATAAGTTGATTTAAAAAAATATTTCATAAAAAGGTGCCATCATCACATTTCAGTTCCATATTATTTATTTTGTTTCTGAATAACTTTATATATCTAATCGATGGTAGTATAAATTTCACCTAGACTTTCTTATACAACAATAACGAGAACAACACAAAGTTGATGAAAACAATTTTATTTTTGGAAATAATTTTCTTGCTTGAAAACACGGTTATTTCAATGCTCGTACAACTTGTAAATACAGGCACAGAGAAAATGTTTTAGTTGCCGGCAAATACAAATTTGCCCTGATTCCATCACCTCTGCATTCGACTTATTTTTGCCACCCATATACTTACAGGAAGATAAGCCAGGACCACAAGGTAAGTGATGCAAAACTTTCCATTTTAACTGATCCACCATTTATTTGTGCTCAGGGAGCATCATATGAATGGGCACTATCATGAATAAAACTGTCAGTACATCAATAGTTTGAAATAGCCTCTCTGGTTCTTAAAATAAGTTGACTGTAATGCTCTGCACTTATAATACAGTCTTCCTGCCGACTATGGAATCTACCAAACTTAAGTGTGCAGTGGAATTGACAAAAAATGCAGAAGCTAGCAAAATATATTCTCTAAATTAAATTATGGCATCATTACCGTACAACACAGACGAAAATCTCGTAATGTACTCCAATGTTCAAGGTGCCAATTATTCGGATATTCTAAAAACTACTGTAAATTAACCCATGCAGTGTTAAATTCAAATGTTAATCTACAAAACTCAGCAGAAACACTAAACGAACGATTAACTGATGTCATCACACCATTTATAAAAACAATCTAGGTAAATTAAAAACTAGGTAGGTACCTACTCTAATAATTCTGAGTCAAAGAATTTTATTAAAATAAAGTTTTCTAGCCCATTAGCTACTGTTAGAACAAAAAGACATTATAAGATACTCAAAATGCCAAAAATATGAAAAAAGTTGGAGTGAAATTTGACTCCATTTTGGGTGCTTCCTTAATGAAAAATATCTGAGGGATAAACCATCAGCTGCTTCTACAATCTGACGTTGCTGAATGTATGGGACTGCACTTCGACAGGAGGCTTACCTGGGAAAAGCATATTTTCAAAAGCGCGATCAGCTGGGACTGAAATTTGGTAAACTCTAATGGTTAATCAATCGTTGATCTGAACTATCACTTGAAAATAATTTATTAGTGTACACAGTTGTATTGAAACCTGTATGGACTTAGAGTAAAGCTCATCAAATACAGAAATCCTAGAGATTTCAGTCTACAACCTTACAAACTATTGCTATGTAAGGTATGTGATTAATGAATTAATACAATAACACTTACAAATAAGTTCTATTAAAGAAAAAGCATGCAAACATAGCGCAGTACCTCACAAGATTAGAAGGGCACCTGAATGCGTTAGCTGTGAATCTACTGTATAACAGTAACGCTACTTATCACCTACAAGGGTACCACACATTGGACTTACCACATACATAAGATTGATATGAGAATGACTTATGTAGGTATCCTTTATCTAATAGACTTGTCTGTCCGGGACGCTGTTTTGTCTGTCCGGGACGCTGTTTCAGCAGCCAAACCGTAAGAGATAGAGAAAAAAGTTATTAAAGTTATATGTTTGGAATGGTCATGTCAGGTCAGAACCGAATTTCAGTCAAGTGACATTTTCGGTTTTCGAGAAATCACGTGATTTCCGTCCGTCCAGGACGCTGCTCCGTCCGGGACGCTGTTTCAGCAGCCACACCTTAAGAGATAGAGAAAAAAGTTATTAAAGTTATATGTTTGGAATGGTCATGTCAGGTCAGGAACCGAATTTCAGTCACGTGACACTTCTGGTTTTCGAGAAAATAAAATATTTTAAAAAATATTGTTTTTATTTAATACGCGTTCTATTTGAAAAACGGTCTTTTTTGTTTTATTAAATGAGACATTTGTATCACTGGTTGCTAGTACTATATATATATATATATTCAGCACTCTAGGCCTGTAGGCCTATGGCTAGTAATCTTGCTCTCCATTCCTTTCTATTTCTTGCACCATCCTCCCAATTTCTGATTTTTAACTCTCTTAGATCTTCCTGAATATCTTCCCACCATGTTCTTTTTGGCCTTCCTTTTCTATTTTTTCCTCCGATCTGCTGGTAGAATATTTGCCTTGTTGGTTGTTGTTCTTCTAATCTTGAGATATGTCCCAGCCATCTTAACCTGTTTCGTTTGACCACATTTATAATTCCTGTTTCTTGAAAAATTTCTTCTAACTCGGCATTGTGTCTTCTTCTCCACACGTTACCTTCCTTCACTCCCCCGTACATGCACCTTAACACTTTCCTTTCCCACACTTTCAACTTGTTCCGATTTTCCTGCGTCAGTACCCATAGCTCACTACCGAATAGGACTGTTGGTCTAATCACTGATTTGTACAACGCCACCTTAACGTTCCGCGACACACTTTTTGACTGAAGCATTTTTTTATAAATTCCCATACACCTATACCCAGCCTCAGTACGATTCACTATTTCCTCCGTATTGTTACCATCATTTGCTAACTCCACCCCCAAGTACTTTACCCTATTCACTTCCTTGAAATGGTATCGTTTGTCCCCGCTTGTGATGTAGAGATCTTCTCCTGATTGGTTTTGCTTTTTTCCCAATTTCATGTACTGCGATTTAGATTCATTTATCTTCATACCAAACTCTTTTGCGCTCCCTTCCAGGTTTCTAACTAAATTCTTCAACTCTTCTTTGGTTTTGGCAAGCAGGACCACATCGTCCGCGTATGCTATACATTGATATGAGTCTCTTAGCACATTATATCTTGTATTAATTCTACTTTTTCTTATTATAACTTCTAGAATTGCGTTGAAGAGAATAGTAGATAGAGGGTCCCCTTGCTTTAAACCCGTGTTACTTTGAAATTCGCCAGATAGTTGTCCATTGTATTTAATTGTGTTAGTAGTTTTCTTTAGCGTCATGTGGACTAAGGATATTAACTCATTTGGCAACTCTAGGTAAGCCAGTGCTTTATAGATTTCTGACCTTAGTATTGTATCATAGGCCTTTTTAAAATCAATGAAGAGGGCGTGTATAGTCTTTCCTTTCTTATCTAGTTTCTCTTGGATTTGCTTCATTATGAATAACTGATCTATGATTGACTTTCCCCTCCTAAAGCCAGCCTGGTAGTACCCAATTTTATTTTCCGTTTCCTCTTCCAATCTTATCTTGATTATACTTGTCAAGACTTTGTAAATTACGGGTAGCAGGGATATGGGTCGGTAATTTTCGGGTAGCTGTTTGTTACCTTTTTTGTGGATTGGTGTTACGACTGCCATTTCCCATTCCTTGGGCATCATTTTTTCTTGCCATATTCTAGTTATGAGTTCGTAAACCTTCTGCCGTACATGCTTTCCACTATATTTAAAAAGCTCTATTGGTAGCCCGTCGCTCCCTGGACTTCTATCATTCTTCATTTTATCCATAATATTATTTGTTTCTTCTACATCAGGTACCCTTAAAGCTGTGTCATTATTACTCCTATATAGCCGATCCTGTCCTATCCCTTCCTCACCTTGTTCCGTTTCTAATATTTTTTTAAAATGGTCCACCCACATGTCCTGTATTTCCCTTTCTTCTGAAATTACTTCCCCTACACCGTTCCTAAAACATATTGGTTTACTTTTACAGCCTTCTTTGACCTCTTTTAGTCCTCTATAAAACTCCCTTATCTTCTTCCTTTGATGGTTTTCTTCCAACTTTTTGATTTTCTTCTGCATGTCTTCTCTTTTTTTAGCCCTACATATCTCTTTTGCTTTCCTGGTGACTTCTTTATATACTCTTTGTGTTTCTTCTGTGTCCTCTTTCAGCATTTCCATCCTCGCTTTCTTCTTCTCTTTTACTGCCTCTCTACAGTTTTCATCAAACCAGTTCTTTTTTCTTTCTTTCCTTGTACTGGGCAGGATTTGTGCTCCTTGCTTTATTGTTTCTACAATTGCGTCCCACCTGTCAGTTATAGATAATTCCTGGTCCTCGTTGCTTAAGCCCTGGTTAACCACTTCTTCGTAGCACTTCCGCACTTCTTCTGATTTTAGTGCTTCCATATTCCATCTTGTCTCCTTCTCCTTTTTCCTCTGCATAACAGTTGGGACTACTTGCCTTACTCTTGCTTTTATCAGGAAATGGTCTGAGCTGATGTCTGCTCCTCTGTACACACGAGCATCTTTGATACAGTTGGAGTGTTTCTTTTCTATTAGTATGTGATCTATTTGATTATTCACCTTCCCATCTGCTCTTCTCCATGTTACTTTATGAATGTTCTTGTGCTTCAATTGAGTCGTTTTGATAACCATATTATTTCTTGCCGCAAACTCTATTAACTTCTGCCCATTATCGTTGGTTAGCTTGTGTAGGCTTTCTTTACCAGCTATTGGAATGTTTCTTTCTTCTCTGCCTATCTTCGCATTCATATCCCCCAACAGAATTTTAACATCGAAATTTGGAATGGCACTGTACGTTTCTTCTACTTTTTCATAAATTTCCAGTTTCTTTGTTTCCTCCGCTACCTCTGTTGGCGCATGAACGTTTAGTAGGCTAAACTTCCTGTATTTTCCTTTTATCCTTAGGTAGCTTATTCTTTCTGTGACAATCTTATAGTCCACAATTACATGTTTCAATTGCTCTTTTACGAAAAATCCTGTCCCAAACCTGTTTTGAACTCCTCCTCCATTAATCCATATGTAATTATCCAGTAACATTACGTTTTGTCCTTTGATATTGCTCTCTTGTATTGCCAGGATGTCTAAGTTATATTTTTTAGCTACTGTAATCAATTGCTTAACCGCTCCTTCCCTATTTAAACCTTGTACATTTGCTGTTGCTAGTGTTAGATACCCAAATTCGTTATTCCTTTTCTTTGCGGTCGCCTCCGTCGGTCCGTCCTTCTTCTTTTTCTTTAGTTTTTTGGCTTCTTTTCCCTCCCTTTTCTGACCAGCTTCGCCCCTTTATAATCCCACTCCCATTCTTCTCCGTCCACTGTTATCTTCCCATATTGGGCTTTAACTGTCTTACCCCTCTCCCTTTCCTTTTTGGCTAGTTCATGGATGGTTTTCTGCATAGACCTTTCCTCGATTGTGAGGTCATTGTTAATATATATTTCTTTCCCTTTCAATTTATTTTTGTTCTTCATCACCAAGTTCTTGTCCTCCCAATTACAAAATTTCACCAGGGTCATGCCATTTCCTTTCGCCTCATTGATCTTAAAAGCCGCAGTTGGCGTCACCTTCGCTCCTATCTCTTTTGCTAAAAATTCTTCCACGCCCTCTTTCACCTCTCCTTGCTTAAATTCTTTCCCCTTTATTATTACGTTATTCTTCCTATCCTTTCTTTCCATATATTCCATTTTGGTTGCTAACGCTCCGATTTCCTTCTTAAGTTGTTTGTTTTCTTTTTGCACCTCTGTGATCTGCCTGATATACAATTGTTGTTCCATTTTTAGTACTATAATAATAGTAATATAAGATTAAGTGAACTTTGAATTAACGCCGTAAGTCTGTTGTTCTTGGACTGATCAGTAATGTGTTCATAGGAGTTATATAAAAAAATGCCTTACACTAGGAGGCAGTGGGGTAGCTCAGCTGAGTGAAAGTCAATATTTCAACATTCAGTGCTATGGATAGTACTCTAATTAGATAATAATTTTTTTCTTCAAACGGCAGTAAAATATGGCATTATACTGCTGGATTGATGATGCTAAACTGTCACTTTATTGCCAAGCGGCAGATAATATTATCTGCCGCTGACGAGCGGCAGATAAAGTTATTATCTGCCGCTGACGACTTTATCTACCGCTCGTCAGCGGCAGATAATATCTTTATCTGCCGCTGACAACTAGTAGTCAAGTAACTTTCTTCAAATTTTGTTCACAAAGTTGTAAATAATTTGTTATAAAAACGTTTGAAGAAAAAATACTATATGTTATTCGGAGCAAAAGTATCTTTATGTGGCTCGGCTGTACTTAATCTGCCTCGCAAGCTCGGCAGATAACCCGTCCAGCCTCGCCACATAAAATATACCTTTTGCTCCTAATAACATAATATACTATTATATTCATCAAAAAAACATAGTCTTTTCAGAACCTTATATTGATCTTCCAATATTGTAGTTTTATTAACTTTTTTTACGAAACTTAATTCTAATATACTGCCGTCATAAGCAAGAAGGCGGTATCTACAAAAAACGTGTTTTGAGATAAATGGCGAAATGTAACATTAATATTTCATCACCATGCGGTACATGACCGTGGATTTTTTTTATTATAAGTATGAATTTAATTGTATTTTATATAAAAAGAAACAATATTCACCATTTGTATCGAAAATAAAGAAATTGTAGTAAAAAAACGTAGATACCGCCTTTTGACTTTAAATTGCAACAATCGGCCGAACACTAAATACAGACTGAAAAAGCGGCATTTACTTGACAATGTTGTATAATGGAAGACTTGATACTATTAATTCACGCTAGACAGATTACGCAGTTGGCCGTATCTGCACATTTACGACCACAAAAAGAGACAATAAAGGCGGTATCTAAAAAACAAAAGAAGAAGGAGGCTTCTACATGCAGATACCGCTTTTCACTTTTGCATTTTGCACATGCCGCCTTCTTGCTCTTTATAAGTAATAAAATTTCTGTAGATACCACCTTTTTTCCATTTGAAAATCATAGTTACAGTGCAGATATCGATTTGTTACTTATCTAAAACGATTGTAATTTTGTACCGATATTAACAATACCAATAAATCAATTTCGAGTTTTTTGTAGATACCTCCTTCTTGCTTATGAAGGCAGTATAGTAGTATAAATAAGATGAACATAATTTACACAATCCTAGAAATTTGTTTTTCTTATGCTATGGCATAGAATCCCGGCAGAAGTGCTAAAACATGGAGGCGAGAAGTTGCAGAAGAAATTGATCAACTTGATACAAAGAGTGTGGCGTGAAGAAAGAATGCCAGATGATTGGTGTAAGGCACTTATCTGTCCAATTTTTAAGAAAGGGGATAAGACGATGTGTGAAAATTACAGAGGAATCGCGCTGCTTGACGTAGTATACAAGATAATGGCCAAGTTAATAAGAAAAAGATTACAGGTGATAGAGGATCAAGTAGTGGGAGAATACCAAGCAGGGTTTAGACCAGGAAGATCAACAATAGACCAAATTTTCACCATCAAACAGATCCAAAGCAACAGCTATGAGCAAAATTTAGGTCTGCATATGCTCTTCATAGATTTCAAACAGGCATACGACTCAATATGTAGAGAAAAATTATACCAAGCACTTGTAAAGTTGAATATTCCAAGTAAATTAATAAATCTAGTGAGAATGACATTAAAAAATACAAGTAATAAAATTCTAATAGATGGGAGTGTCTCAGAACAATTCAGAGTTGGAAGAGGGTTAAGACAAGGTGACCCGCTGTCAACGAACCTATTTAACATGGTAATGGAAGTTATAGTAAAAGATAGCAAGATCCAAACAACAGGCTCAATTTACCATCATAAAACGCAATGTATCGCTTATGCAGACGATGTAGTCCTGGTAACTAGATCAAAAAAAGAGTTAGAAAAGGTTTTCAAAAAATTTGACGCAGAAGGGAAAAAATTTGGATTACAGATAAATAAAGAAAAAACAAAGTACATGGAGACGAGAGTAGAAGTAACAGAAGAGAATAAATTTGTCAAATTTAACACGGAAGAAGGAGAACAAATTTTTGAGAGAGTTAGCCAGTTTGAATATCTGGGGGTGACGATAACAGCCACAAACCAAGAGGAATATGAAATCAATAAAAGAATAATTAAAGGAAATAAAGCAGCAGGAGCACTCTCAAAAGTATTAAGAGAAAAAAAATTATCAAGAGCAGTCAAGATTAGAGCCTATGAAACAATCATAAGACCAGCTGTATTGTATGGATGTGAAACGTGGGTAATGGCAAAAAAAGACGAACAAAAGCTAGAAATCTGGGAGAGAAAAATCTTGAGGAGGATAATGGGAGGCATAAAAACCGATGAAGGAGAGTGGAGAAGGCGTACAAATAAAGAGGTGATGGATTTGTATAAAAAGACAAAAATAACGCAAAGAGTTCGAGCACAGCGAGCAAGATGGTTAGGACACATCTGCCGAATGTCAGAGCAAAGAGTGGTGAAAAAAGTCTTGTATGGAGGAGAAGGGGGGAAAAAGAAGAGAGGAAGACCAAAGAAAAAGTGGCTCCAGGAAGTGAAAAGTGATATAAGTGGGGCAGGCATAATTAACTACGAAGAAATAGCAATGGACCGGAAAAAGTGGAAACAAATAGTGAAAAACATTGAAGTCAAGGGCCTCCAAGGCCTGTAGTACTGTTGTATATATATATGCTATGGCTTTGGTAAAAATGCTACCAGGTCAGTTGTATTATAGCAATTTACGATGCAAGTAACGTTATCAAGCTTTTTACATTACGAGAGATTAGTTTGAATGGACGACGTTAGGCGTTAGTTCTTTAAAATTCTCGAGTAATGTAGAAAGCAGATAAAGTTACGTATATCGTAACATGGTTTATTTTATCCTAAAACACTAATCTTTTTAAAAAATTGGAGTTTTAATGACAATTTTTTTCTCTTCCTGACATTTATTTAACTTCCTGTAAAATTAATCAAATATGATATTAGAAATGTCAAATTTGACAAACAATTTATTTTACGTCAACAGATTTTTATTTTCAAAGAGGACGTGATAAAATTGATTAATTACTAAGAAATGTCAATTTTGTTCGTTGAATAGTCCTTCAAATGCCGCTTGCAGCCGACGAATTGCATGAATTTTTGTCAAAGTGTTTATTCGTGTTTATTGCTTCAAAATTGGTCTCGTGCTATCGCACTCGACCAATTTATATCGAAGCAATAAACACTCATACACTTTGACAAAAATTTTCGGCAATTCGTCAACCGCTCGCGGTATTGTATATGAAAATTACTAATTTACAGTAGTCATTGAAAAATCATTCAACAAAAAAAGTGTATTTTTAAAAAGTACAATTTTACACAGAATACTGAATTAATGTTAATTGATCAGTCTCAACGGTAAGGACTGCTACGCTACTATCACTTGTTATAAATATAACACATTAAAGCTTATACAGCTGTCTAGTACTAAAAAATTAAATACCAGTACAAACGACTTAATCATAACAAAATTATTGCAATGTATCCGAATATTCCTGCTTTATAACAATTTCTTCTACTTTAATACACTCTATTTCACTGCAATTTGCTTGTGGAACGTTTTGTGGCTGACTCGAATTTATATTATAATCACAGTTGTTTCCTATATGAATTTCGTAGTGTTCTTCAAGATCAGATTTTTGTGTCGTCGTATACTTACAAACTTCACAATTAAATAGCTGTTCAGTGTGAATTTTCATATGTACTTTTAAGCGGCAATTTGTCTTTGCTCTGTAACCACACACGCTGCACGGAAAGGGACTTTCATCTGTATGCACCATCATATGAACTTTGAGGTAGGATTTGTTATTGGATCTATAACTACACAGACTACAAGCAAAAGGTTTTTCACCAGTATGTGTCGCCATATGGCGTCTCAGTATGGCTTTTGTGGCACTTTTGTGTCCACAAACAGTGCAAACAAAGCGTTTCTCCCCTGTATGAGTTCTCAAGTGACGGCGTATCATTTCTTTTGCAGAGCTCTTGTAGTCACACAAATAGCAAGCAAACGGCTTTTCTCCTGTATGAATTCGCATGTGGTGTATTAAGTTTGTTTTAGAGGCACTTCTATAGTCGCAGGTTGAGCATCCGAAGGGTTTTTCTCCTGTGTGTGTCCTTAGGTGCTTTTTTAACATGGTTTTGGTAGCACACTTGTAATTACAAGATAAACAACTAAACCGCTTTTCTCCTGTATGGGTTCTCATGTGGACTTTTAAATCCGTTGAACGAACTGTTTTGTATTCGCACTGTTTACAAACGAAAGGCTTTTCTCCCGTGTGAATTCTCTGGTGAAAAATTAATGATTTTTTCGCAGCACATCTGTAATCACACATTGTACAAGCAAATGGCTTCTCTCCTGTATGTGTTCTAAGGTGGCGCGTTAGCTGCCAAGCAGATGTATAATCACAATATGGGCAACTGTAGGGTTTTTCTCCTGTATGGGTCCGAACATGACAATTTAAGTGGGCTTTTGTGGTCGATTTGTAATCACATAATGCACAACTAAAATTCCTTTTTTTATCTTCGACGTTTTCCTCTTTAATATTGACTTCTTCTTCTTTTACATTTACTGAGGAACTGTTTGGGAAGCATTCTTCAAATTCTTGTTTAATATACACGGAAGCTATACAGGGATAATGTCTTTTTATTTTATAGTTATCATCATTCGGTGGAGGCTTGTAATCTATTATGTTAATTAAATTGGATTTAGTGTCCTCCGGTTCCAACTTAATATCCATTTCAGAAGTATATTGGTTATATATGAAGCCCCGCTACGCGAACTGCAGCATCCTAAAATTAAATAAAAGTTTGATCAACAATCAAAATAACAATCTTAACAAATTTAATGTTACAGGTTACAGATTGTACCTGTTCCAAGTTACGACAGCACTACATTTTGGAAATTTGAATGTTATTCAAATGTAAATAAACAAACTTGTTTTATCAGCATATTTGGGGTTATGTAGTTCTACGGCCTTGGTTGTTTTGACAATTCGTTTGTAATTTTGTATACGAGGAAGCTTGTGAAAGGTATTTAGTTGAGATAGAAGACTTACGTCCGTTTGAGGTGCTTTTATTTCTTCGATTTTTGTACTTCTACTAGTAAAATTCATTGAAGATTCCGTAATTGATCAAATTTGTTTTTGGTAAAGTAACCAAGCTATTGTTTTATGGCAAATAAATATCACGGGTATCTTATCTTTACAGTCGATTGAAAATAGTAATTTTTGTATTAAGTGCGCGAAATGAGTGTTTTTTATGGCGCGTGAGAATGTCAAACGCGCTATAAAAACACAAATTTTGCCACGAAATACAAACAACGTTTTTTTCTACAGCCGTCAAAAAAAGAATAAAAGATTCTCTGCAACAAAATCATACGTATATAGCAAATAAGTAGAGTAATATTATTATGTACGTAACGTTTTATATGTGTTGTAACTAAGGAAATGGTGTTCCAAAACCGTTTTTTCACTGCTAGCCGTGATGAAATAGCTATTTTTGTATTAAGGGCGTGAAGGAGGCGATTTTGGCCCGCGGCGGAATTATAAGCCAGAGGCCCGAAGGGCCGAAGGATTATAAAACGCCAAAGGGCCAAAATCGCCGTTCACGCCCGAAATGCAAACAAGATTTTTTGTAAAATCCACCATAAAGCTTTGAAAAATAAATAGCACGATTCGTTCTCAAAAATCAAATTGTTGTTGGTTGCCAATGTGATGCTGGTTTTTTAGGCCTTAGGGCGCAAAAGGCATTATTTACGCCCGCAAATTATTTTTAGGCCTTAGGGCGCAAAAGGCACTATTTACGCCCGCAAATGAATGCATAAATGACCTTATTTTAATACGATTTTACAAAAATATTATTTATCTACGACCACTACTAAAAGTAGGCCTTTTAGCGCTAGATTGTTTCACTAAAAGTGACGTTTTATAGTTTACAGTGTTTAAAGAAATCAGCTGTTTACTTTTAGCACACGGGCTAAAAGTGAAGTGAGGTTATAAAACTACAATTTCGAACTGCAAGTGAAGTTGTAAAGCTATTCCAGTTGCTTCTTGCGTTACAATAAAGCGTTTTTGAAATAATTAAAGCGTTATGTAATGAATACAGTCATATGTGGAGTATCAATAATTACATTTCGTAACTCACCTTGACAGCACGGGCGTGGCCAAAAAATCGACCGCGCGGTGTAGCCTACTGTTCATTATGACATAAATTAAAAGTGTCGCAGATGCGAACCTTCTTAAATCGATATTTATGGATTAATAACGGTAAAATTAAAGTCGTAGATAAAATATTGTATGCAACGCGTGCTAAAAGTCGTTTATGCGCGAGACATGTTATGAAACTCAGCCTTCGGCTTCGTTTCATAATTTTCATGTCTCGCGCATAAACGTCGACTTTTAGCACTTGTTGCATAATAGTATATTGTCTAACTAGTGCTGAAAATTGGATATTTCACACGAATGCGATAGTTGAGCCACGAGCCGAAGGCAAGTGGCTCATTCGCAGAAGTGTGAAATATCCAATCAGCACGTGTTATACACTATACTTTTCCGACGACCATCAATATAATATTGATCCTTTATAACATAAACCAAATTTACCACTTTTAACCGCAAAATGAAACAATTATTGTTTAAACATCAACTTAAATTGTCATACTATTTCTGTGACATCAGCTTACTAGATTTTTGAACCGGCTTGTTTCGCGACTTGCGCGCTGTTTTATGCCGAATTGGCCGTGACGCTCTCACGCATTTTAGTTGCTACGGAAGACCATGTCGGTCTAGGACATTTGGGCGCTGCCGTTTGGGCGCGGCCATCTGGGCGCGGCCGTTTGGGCGCGGGGACACTTGGGCGCGAGACACTTGGGCGCGAGACACTTGGACGCGAGAAAGGGTCAACATTGGGATTTAGGAACACATTAAGTGTGAATAATTTCAATTTGGCAAAAATAGACAAACATTTATTAAATCATTATTTATCCTGAGAAGTTAATGTAATTAATCGAACAATATTAAAAGAATAATCCAATTATTTATTGAAACCGTTATAAGATTCATTTTAAATAAGGTGGTACCTATATTAGATACATTTTGAAATAAATCCCAATAGAAATAAAGAAGGTAGAATATTATATTAGTTTTGAAATAATTCTGACTACATAAAAAAGCAGTACCTATGTTAGATATGAAATAATAATTCTGAATTGAAATAAAGATGGAAATAGATTATATATAGGTGTTGAAAATAATTTTAAATAGAAATACATTTATTGTACTGGTAAATGAATAATGCTGTGCTATATTTAATCGACTGATGGTTCTAATGTTTAATATATTTCTAATATGTGTTCTGTTTTGACCGAAACTAGTCGACTTCAAGTTTTCTTTATAATGATAATACTTAAGATAAACTTTAAATTTTAAAGTAATCAATTATTTTCGTTATGTTATGAACTGAAGATAAGAGCAGAAATAGGAATAATAATAAATAATAATATAAAACGATTAATTTTAATAATCAAAATTTATTTTTGACATTTTTACCATCATAATACATATTATTCTTAAAGTAAATATATACAATTGTTTAAAATATAAACAAGAAGCATGTACGCATTTATTTCATAATTGTACGAAATGCCACTTAAAAATTCTAGAATGTCCCTATTGTTTACGCCGTCTACATGATTATATTGATTATTATAATCTTCAACCAAATTTTTTATTTTTTATCAGCCTGGATAAATTTTTGTTTTTTCTTCAGTGGGCTTATTTCCCGCAAGTAACTGTTCATAAGCAACATCTCTCCCTCGTTGAACAGTTTTCAGGCTGTCTACGAATCTCCAAATGGTTGGATGGTTCATCAATAGCTCTATTTGTACCCAATTTCTATTCATTTATTCTTTGTTACTTATTATTTTAATGTAATAAATCTCCGCAAAAAATTTGTTAGTATTTACCGGAAAGTTAAAATTTGTAACTTGTTTTCGTCGAACCTACTTGCATTAATAATATTCTAATTTTTGACAATTAATATTTCTATACTAAATTTTTGCCGCCCGCCACCTCCTTGGACGTGCTTTAGGTAATTTTCGTTATTTAAAATAAGTTTTCATACTAATATACGCTAATTAATTTCCTCGCGCCCAAATGTCTCGCGCCCAAGTGGCTCTGCGCCCAAGTGTCTTCGCGCCCAAACGGCCGCGCCCAAACGCCCGCGCCTAAACGGCCGCGCCCAAATGTCCGGCTCCGTGTCGCACTAGTGTTTCAAGACGGAAAACGCACGCTCCACGTGACCTTTTCAGGTGACCTGTGCAATGTGTCACTTTCAGTAACGCCAAGCCATGCCATTTTTGGCATTTTTCGTAGTGGTCGTCGGAAAATAGCTATTATCTACGACTGCTACTAAAAGTAGGCCTTTTAGCGCTAGCTTGTTTCACTAAAAGTGACGTTTTATAGTTTACCGTGGTTAAAGAAATCAGCTGTTTACTTTTAGCACATGAGTTAATAAAAAAAATAGAAAAAAAACAAAAGAAAACCATTTTAGAAGTATTCAACTAGAAAATCACCTATCTCACATCAATATACATTAAAAATGTAATAAAAATATAAAGTTTGAAAAAAATCGTTTGAGCCGTTTTTTGAAAAAATCGAAAAAAATTTAAAAATCGCAAAAGTAAACACCTACTTCCGGTTATGCGAATCGTAAAGGGAAGTAAAAATCTGGTGTGATACACGCACACAACTTCCTTTTACAGTGATCTTATAATTAGCCCAAAATTTGATTTTTAGTTTTTAAGCATTCGTCAAAAATTTTCAAAAATAGAGTGTTAGTTGAACAGACAAATTTTCCCTAAAATTTTAATCTGAATTCAAAAATGTAATAATATACCAGGTGTTCTATTTAAAATAGGAATTAATAAAAAAAATAGAAAAAAACAAAACAAACCCATTTTAGAAGTATTCAACTGGAAAATCACCTATCTTACATCGATACACATTAAAAATGTAATAAAAATTAAAAGTTTAAAAAAAATCGCTAGAGCCCTTTTTTGCAAAAATCGAAAAAAACTGAAAAATCACAAGAGTAAACACCTACTTCCGGTTATGCGATTTTCTTCAAAATCTTGCTGTCGCATCTACATAGTACACGAAACTTATATATGAAGTTTCAACGCCATACCTCTTTCCGTTTTTGAGATATTCTGTTCACAGACAGACACACAGACAGACAGACAGACAGACAGACACACAGACAGACAGACAGACACACAGACAGACAGACAGACTGTTAAGTCATTTTGCTGTCGCAGATGCTTAATTGCATTTCACGCCTTTATACGGGTCATTTTGGTATTTTAAATAGCCACCTAGGCTTTAGGGCAGCGTGCCCGTATGCTAAGCCCTTTTAGTTCTTTATTTGGCTCCATCGCCTAATTTCAGAATCACGATTTCGCACATATTTAGCCCCAGAAGCAGTATTTTTCGTCGGTTGGAGCTCCCCTCTGATGGCGTTTTTCCGAATTCCGAATCTTCTAGAAAGCACGCTG
The DNA here is from genome assembly GCA_940337035.1 of Agriotes lineatus. Classification (NCBI taxonomy): domain Eukaryota; kingdom Metazoa; phylum Arthropoda; class Insecta; order Coleoptera; family Elateridae; genus Agriotes; species Agriotes lineatus. The sequence goes on along the minus strand of CALNHX010003109.1, from coordinate 113,446 downwards.
TCGTGGCGTGATACCATCGTGGCCCGCATTGGCTTGTTTCATTTTATCGCCTTGCGATTCGCTGTGGTTTAGTCACGTGGGGGACGCGGCGAAGGTGACCTTTTGCCGACGCTTCCCTCGGTGAGTCTCCCAGAGCCCGTGGCAGAGAGCGCTTGTGTGTGGTGGTGGTGATTCGAAATTTGTCGAGTGATCTTCGGCGTAACGTGGGTGTTTTGGAGCCCAGTTCCTGCTACTATTAGTGAGGGGTCGTGCCCCCTTCATCTCGACCTACGAGGATTTGGTTCAGCAGAACGAGTGAGGCCCCCATCATTTTCGTCGTCCCGTTGTACGCGTCTTGACGCGTCTCCCGTCGCCATTGAGGCGGTTATGCATTCACCCCCTTTCGCCGTTGTAACACCGAAGGTACCTACCACCTACGATTGCAGCTCGTCGCAACTCAGCTGTACCAGGCTCCCTCGCCGCCCACGCATTAAGGTATGTGCCTTTAACCTGATTACCGCTGTGAACGCGAGTGTTACTCATTACTACTCATTACTACGCTAGTGCATTCATTCAGACTGCAGACAGTTCAGGCCGTGAAGGCTAATGTAAATCGTCGCTGCCCTTGCATAAGGCAATGTGTATCTTTGTACCTATTCATTACTACGCTAGTGTATTCATTCAGACTGCAGACAGTTCAGGCCGTGAAGGCTAATGTAAATCGTCGCTGCCCTTGCATAAGGCAATGTGTATCTTTGTACCTATTATTGCTGTTCACTAATGTTCAACATCTGTCGTTAAGCTTAGAGCGCGCGTGCCAGCTGGTGCCCTTAATTATAGAGTAAGGTTAGATACAGGGCGACGCATTCTGCTACCCCATTGTAACTCGAAGTGAAATATATGATTGGTTAGTTAAGGGAACTATTGTTTGTTTCGGTTTGTGCATGTTCTGTTACAGATAGACGCCCCTTTATTGTACGAATTATTGTACGACGGAACGAGGAAGCTGTGAGCGTGCAGGTGAGTGGGACAGCTGCGTAGTCGTGGTCGGATGGACACCTAATCACAATCCTTGCTTAAGGCAATCCCGAAGTTGTTGTTTGACCTTGCAACTCTTGAATAATCTTATTGGCGGAGTATTTTTGCATGCTTCGCTCCCGTCTAACCGTCCAGGCCCGGTTAGCCGGGTTAAGACAGGCTTGGTGGCGCCCTCATAATTTCGACATACCCTGTATATATTATGCCACAACGCGCTTGCCCAGAACGTATCGTGTGACTCACGCCCGACTCCCTGAGCGTTCCAGCCGTGGCCTATTAGCCTATTTCGAACCGATCTCAGGGCAAGTGTGTCATGTTTTCAGGACTGATTCCGTGGTGCGATGCTCACCTTGGGTGGGTGTCGTAAAGTCCTTTTCATACCGTAACAGGCTAATTTTGGCGGCCCAATCGCGTGGGGCTTGTTGTTTGTTGTTGTTGTTGGACGGTAGTAGTCTCGTTAAGCCCACCCGTCGTACGTCTTAATTTTGGCTATTCCAACGTCTGAGGCCTTGTATGTTTGTTTTTCTTATTAAGCCACCCGTTGTGCCTTGATTTTGGCTATTCCAACGTTTGGAGCCTATTGGTGCACGACAACGCTCGACCTCATTTTGGGGTTTCCTTTTTTTGCGCTGTGTGTCTTAATTTTGCTGTTATTGGACTGGAGTAGTCTCGTTAAGCCCATCCGTGTGTCTTAATTCTGACGCTTTAACGTCTGAGACCTTGTTGCGTGACAACGCGCGACCCCATTTCGGATTTTTTTTTCTTTTTCTGTCGCTCGATTTCGGGCGCAGTACTGTCTGTGACCATTGTTGGTTGATAGTAGGCGCGTTAAGCCATTCGTTGACCGCCTGGTTTTGGAATTTGCTCTTTTTCGCTTATGTTCGGTCTCTTCGCAAAGGATATGGACAGATAGTCCCGTTAAGCCATTGGGCGAGTGAAAGGTAACAAACCACTTTTTCCCGATTTCTCCCGTCTTGACCGTCTACGATTTGGTTCGGATATCTGACGTAATTGACTTACCAAACACGTGCTAACGTTTTTCTTTTTATACGACGTATTACACAAGTCGGTCCTTTCCCGGTTGTAAACATGGTGCTAAAGCTACATATTGAACGCCTGCTTCGCGCGGAGGCTGAATACGAGTTGAGAATCAGAGGCCGTGATGCTTCCGGCACGGTTACCTTGTTGCGCTCCCGGTTACGCGACGTATTGAGAGAGGAGGGACGCGCAGATATGGATACGCGACCGCCGTACCCGTATACGTTCGAGGAGGATCTCACGGCCGTGACAACATTGATTGGCGAATTAGAAGAAAAGATTCAGCTATATTTAGCTAACCCGACTAAAGAAGTAGCGGCTACGATCGAAACGAAATTTTATCACGGAATGAACCGTCTGACAAATTGTTCAGCTATAACGGAGGAAGAGCGAGCGCTCAAACAAAAAGCGTTCGCGGAATTATCACTCATACGTTCAACCTACGAACTTAACCAAGTAAAGCTAGGGTCGTCTGCGACTACGGCTGAGGAAGAAAGCGCCGTAGCGCTGCCATCGACGTCCGGTGTCGCACCTACCATTACCGTCGCGACGACGACTACGACTACGACGGCGGCAACTATGTCGACTCCGAGTTTTGTTGCGCCGATGTCGCGTACGATCTCATTTAAGGCAACCCCTGTTTCGAAATGGAACATACAATTCTCAGGTGACCCGAAAGGTCTGTCGGTCAACGCTTTCATCGAGCGTGTTAGCGAACTCAGAGTGGCCAGAAACCTTACCGAAGAAGAGTTGTTTATGCAGGCCATCGATTTGTTTTCGGGCAACGCATTGCTATGGTATCGCGCGAATAGAGCGACCCCTAACACGTGGCAACAGTTAGTCAATTTATTGCGTCTAGAGTTTCAGCCTGCGAATTATGATGAACGGTTGTTGGACGAAATTAGACGTCGCACGCAAGGCCCTACGGAAAGTATGGGCATTTATATCGCTATCATGCGCACAATGTTTTCGCGCCTGACCGAAGCGGTTCCCGAAGAGAAACAGTTGCGTATTTTGTTGCATAATATTTCACCTTTATACCAAACCCAGTTGGGATTGACGGAAGTCCGGTCGGTCGACGAGCTAGCGCTATACGGACGAAAGATTGAGGAACGGCGCTATGCCATTGAAACTTACGTGCCACCTTCTAGAAAGAAGTCTGACTTAGAAACAGACTTGGCATACGTCGAGGTCGCGCCTATCGCGGAAACGTGCCCAGTTGATATTGTCGAAACGCGTGACGTTAATACTCCCGAGAGGAGGAATCGAGAACCGGCACCCAAGTCAAGCATACGGTGTTGGAACTGTAACGAACCAGGCCATAGAGCCAGTAGGTGTCCGCGACCCCGCGGCAAGAAATTCTGTTACCGTTGCGGCAAACCTGAAGTGACCGTAAACACTTGTCCTCGTTGTCGAACAAGAGATAGGGGACAGGGAAACGACCCCGCGAGACGCTGAACGGTCGAGCAGTGTCCTCGCGCGTGTTTAGCAATTCGACTAAATTTATGAAGGGACTTATCGAGGAGCGCGAGACCAAATTTAAAAAAAATAAAGTCATTCTCGATTACGTATTGGAAAGGTCATCTGATGACCGTCGACCGCATGTGACTGTTGAAATCATGGGTTTCGAGTTGTTAGCTCTGTTGGACTCAGGAGCGAATCGAACGATCTTAGGAGCTAAGGGTTGGGACGTGTTGCGTACTGTAGGCCTGCGCATAAATAAGAAGCTGAGACCCGTTTGCTCAGTGGCTAATGGACAGACCGTGACCAGTCTAGGTACCCTGCACTTACTTATTCGTTTAAATAACAGAGTGGTAGCTATCGATGTTTTGATAGTTCCGGAGGTTCCGCACACCCTGATCCTGGGGATAGACTTTTGGAAGTCAGTGGGAATAGTCCCAGACGTGTTTCGAGGGGAGTGGGAATTCTCAAAACCCGGCGTAGCGGCCATTGATACTCCTACCGGCAATTTGCAGTCTATGTTCGACCTGAACTCGGATCAACGAGCCCAATTAGACACTCTCGTAAACCGACATTTTACTACCGCTAAACCCGAACTCGGCTGCGCCAAGTACGTTCAACATAAAATCACTACTAAGGCGGCACCGGTTAAACAAAGGTACTACCCGGTTTCTCCCGCAATGCAGGCGCATATCGATGCTGAGTTGGACAGGATGCTGAAATCAGGCGTGGTGGAACGTTCTCGTTCAGCCTGGTCGAGCCCGATTTTACTAGTTAAAAAGAAAGATGGGACCTATCGTTTCTGCGTTGACTTTCGCAAATTAAATAGCGTCACCGAGAAGGACGCCTACCCGATACCTTACGTGTCTTCGATTTTGGATCGCTTACGCGATGCCCGGTTCATGACGTCGCTTGATATCAAATCCGCGTACTGGCAAATTGAAATGGAAGAGAAATCTAAGGAACTAACGGCCTTCACAGTACCCGGGCGCGGCTTGTTTCAATTTACTCGCATGCCCTTTGGGCTTCATAACGCGCCAGCGACTTGGCAACGTTTCGTCGACCATGTGTTGGGTCCCGAATTGGAACCTTACGTCTTTGTCTATTTAGATGACGTGATTATTTGTACCCCGACTTTCGAAAAGCACGTCGAGATTCTAGACGAAGTATTGCAGCGACTAAACGACGCTGGTTTAACACTGGGTCGTGATAAATGCCATTTTTGCCAACCAGAATTACGATACCTGGGCTATGTCGTTAACGCCCAAGGACTTTTAGTCGACCCCGATAAAGTTTCGGCGATTCTTAACTTGCCGCGACCTAGAAACGTTTCGGAGATACGGCGAGTTGTCGGCATGGCATCGTGGTATCGGCGTTTCATACCAAGTTTCTCAGCCATTATTGCTCCGCTGACGTCGTTATTGAAAAAGTTTCAGAAGTTTGAGTGGACCGAGTCATGCGAAGTCGCATTTACAACCATCAAAAATTGCCTAGTTTCGGCACCCATTTTGTCGTGTCCCGATTTTTCTCTCCCGTTTATCGTACAGACGGACGCTTCCAATGTTGGTATCGGCGCCGTGCTGACTCAGACCGTTGATGGCCAAGAACAAGTCATCTGTTACATTAGTCGGACTCTTACGAAACCTGAGCGTAACTTTTCGGTTACGGAACGCGAATGTTTGGCCGTCCTGTGGGCCATAGAGAAGTTACGCCCATATTTAGAAGGCACTCACTTCACAGTCGTTACTGACCATCATTCACTTATCTGGCTAAATAATCTTAAGGAACCCACCGGGAGACTCGCCCGTTGGGCTGTTCGTATCCAACAATACGACTTCACGATCAAACACCGGAAGGGAAAAGACCACGTCGTTCCGGATGCGCTGTCCCGTGCTATACCCGAAATAGATGTAGTCTCAGTTGTCGATTCTGGAGAACCCGAAGCCGGTGCTCAGGCACCGAACGACAGTCGAACTGACCGTTGGTATAGGCGCATGTGTACACGCGTCGTAGAAAGACCATTCAAGTATTCGGCGTGGAAACTATCGCGAGGGAAATTGTTTAAATATGTTAACGTAAAATATCCCGAATTGGACGAAGGCACGAGTTGGAAAGAGGTGGTTCCGAAGCCTCAACGCGCCGAAATTCTCCGCAAAAGCCATGACGAACCTACCGCAGGCCATTTAGGCATTTATAAGACCTACGGTCGTATCGCTCAACAGTATTATTGGCCTAAACTTAAGGCGGATGTGACCCGTTACGTTAACCGTTGCGCGACGTGCCTAGCGCAGAAACCCGAACAAAAACGCCCGGCCGGCTTGATGTGTCGTCACCCCGTGGTGGATAAGCCGTGGCAAATGATATCTATCGACATTGTAGGGCCGATGCCCTGTTCAAAGAAAGGCTACGTATATATTCTGTCCGTGGCTGACTACTTTACCAAATTTACCCTTTTCTTCCCGTTGCGTACCGCCACTGCGACCGCGGTGACTCAGAAAATTGAGAACGATGTTTTCTTGCTCTTTGGAGCACCTCAGTACGTCTTGGTTGACAACGGCGTACAGTTTCGCAGTAGAGAATTCCGACAGCTTACCGATACGTATAAATCACGAATCATCTTTAACGCGCATTATCATGCGCAGGCCAACCCCGTCGAACGCGTTAATCGAGTATTAAAAACTATGCTAGCGTCGTACGTGAAAGACAACCACCGGGAGTGGGATAAATATTTGTCGAAAGTCGCTTGCGCAGTGCGTACCGCAGTACACGAAGTCACCGGCATGACCCCATATTTTGCCAATTTCGGCAGAGAGATACAGTTAGAGGGGACGCGCGCCAATAACCCCGAGGAGGTGGATGTTTCGGAACAAATACGAGTAGAGAGTCGCGAAGACTTGTTACGACGGACTCCCGCGTTAAGGTCGGTATATGAAGACATAGTCAAGCGACTAGACGTGGCGTACAAAGCCTCCAAGGCGACTTACGATTTGCGAAGGCGCCCGGCTCAATTCGCCGTTGGCGATACCGTCTGGCGACGAAATTACGTACTTTCCGATGCGGCGAAATATTTTAACGCCAAGTTGGCTCCAAAATTTATAGGGCCGTTTTATATCAGTCGGCAAGTTTCGCTTGCCACTTACGAGCTGTCCGACGAGACCGGTGCCCCGAAAGGCACTTGGCACGCGAAAGACCTAAAACCCAATCCCACGGACGTTTAGCCTTCTAACGCCCGTTTTCCCTAACCCCCCTCCCTTTTTCTTTGTAGGCCTTGACGGCCATACCGCCGGCCTAGAGCCGTATCTTCAGTAGTACCTACCTTTCCCCGAGCTTCCTTGTTGGGGGAACCCCACAATGCGCCGATCCCGTGACGCGCAACGTGCCCTCTTCAGGCGGCTTGCGGGACAGGTTACGAGGGACTTATCCTTTCCTCCTCCCTGTGTTCTTTTGGAACGGTTGGTCGGAAGTGTCCACAGGTGTAAGACTTGTTTGTACCCGATTTCGACAAAATTTACGTATTTTCTACTGGCGTATCCAGTCTTTCTTCTTCCTCTTCTCTCTTCCCACCTTTGCACCCTATCTGGTGGCCAGTGTGCGTAATCCCTTTGGGGGTGCACTCTATCGTATCGAATGTTTTTTTTTGTGTTTTGTTTCGTTCGTTTTTCGTTGTTGCGTTTTCGTTTGAGTTCTCGTTACGTCGTCGCAAAATGCCTCGTTGTTTTATAAGAGACTTCGGGGAACTCTCTTTCAAGTAAGGGGAGTGTTAAGTCATTTTGCTGTCGCAGATGCTTAATTGCATTTCACGCCTTTATACGGGTCATTTTGGTATTTTAAATAGCCACCTAGGCTTTAGGGCAGCGTGCCCGTATGCTAAGCCCTTTTAGTTCTTTATTTGGCTCCATCGCCTAATTTCAGAATCACGATTTCGCACATATTTAGCCCCAGAAGCAGTATTTTTCGTCGGTTGGAGCTCCCCTCTGATGGCGTTTTTCCGAATTCCGAATCTTCTAGAAAGCACGCTGTCGTGGCGTGATACCATCGTGGCCCGCATTGGCTTGTTTCATTTTATCGCCTTGCGATTCGCTGTGGTTTAGTCACGTGGGGGACGCGGCGAAGGTGACCTTTTGCCGACGCTTCCCTCGGTGAGTCTCCCAGAGCCCGTGGCAGAGAGCGCTTGTGTGTGGTGGTGGTGATTCGAAATTTGTCGAGTGATCTTCGGCGTAACGTGGGTGTTTTGGAGCCCAGTTCCTGCTACTATTAGTGAGGGGTCGTGCCCCCTTCATCTCGACCTACGAGGATTTGGTTCAGCAGAACGAGTGAGGCCCCCATCATTTTCGTCGTCCCGTTGTACGCGTCTTGACGCGTCTCCCGTCGCCATTGAGGCGGTTATGCATTCACCCCCTTTCGCCGTTGTAACACCGAAGGTACCTACCACCTACGATTGCAGCTCGTCGCAACTCAGCTGTACCAGGCTCCCTCGCCGCCCACGCATTAAGGTATGTGCCTTTAACCTGATTACCGCTGTGAACGCGAGTGTTACTCATTACTACTCATTACTACGCTAGTGCATTCATTCAGACTGCAGACAGTTCAGGCCGTGAAGGCTAATGTAAATCGTCGCTGCCCTTGCATAAGGCAATGTGTATCTTTGTACCTATTCATTACTACGCTAGTGTATTCATTCAGACTGCAGACAGTTCAGGCCGTGAAGGCTAATGTAAATCGTCGCTGCCCTTGCATAAGGCAATGTGTATCTTTGTACCTATTATTGCTGTTCACTAATGTTCAACATCTGTCGTTAAGCTTAGAGCGCGCGTGCCAGCTGGTGCCCTTAATTATAGAGTAAGGTTAGATACAGGGCGACGCATTCTGCTACCCCATTGTAACTCGAAGTGAAATATATGATTGGTTAGTTAAGGGAACTATTGTTTGTTTCGGTTTGTGCATGTTCTGTTACAGATAGACGCCCCTTTATTGTACGAATTATTGTACGACGGAACGAGGAAGCTGTGAGCGTGCAGGTGAGTGGGACAGCTGCGTAGTCGTGGTCGGATGGACACCTAATCACAATCCTTGCTTAAGGCAATCCCGAAGTTGTTGTTTGACCTTGCAACTCTTGAATAATCTTATTGGCGGAGTATTTTTGCATGCTTCGCTCCCGTCTAACCGTCCAGGCCCGGTTAGCCGGGTTAAGACAGGCTTGGTGGCGCCCTCATAATTTCGACATACCCTGTATATATTATGCCACAACGCGCTTGCCCAGAACGTATCGTGTGACTCACGCCCGACTCCCTGAGCGTTCCAGCCGTGGCCTATTAGCCTATTTCGAACCGATCTCAGGGCAAGTGTGTCATGTTTTCAGGACTGATTCCGTGGTGCGATGCTCACCTTGGGTGGGTGTCGTAAAGTCCTTTTCATACCGTAACAAGACCAATGAAAAAAAAATTGTTTTTGGGATCAGGGGACTCTAAAACGTGAAGATCTGTTGAAAACTCAATTTCGAATTTTTGGGGTGAATCCAATACTTCCTTTATCGTAAAAGGAAGTAAAAATCTGGTGTGATACACGCACACAACTTCCTTTTACAGTGATCTTATAATTAGCCAAAAATTTGATTTTTAGTTTTTAAGCATTCGTCAAAAATTTTCAAAAATAGAGTGTTAGTTGAACAGACAAATTTTCCCTGAAATTTTAAGCTGAATTCAAAAATGTAATAATATACCAGGTGTTCTATTTAAAATATGAATTAATAAAAAAAATAGAAAAAAACAAAACAAACCCATTTTAGAGATATTCAACAGAAAAATCATCCAGCTCACATCAGTACACATGAAAAATGTAATAAAAATGTAAAGTTTAAAAAAATCGTTAGAGCCCTTTTTTGCAAAAATCGAAAAAAACTGAAAAATCACAAGAGTAAACACCTACTTCCGGTTATGCGATTTTCTTCAAAATCTTCCTGTCGCATCTACATAGTACACGAAACTTATATATGAAGTTTCAACGCCATACCTCTTTCCGTTTTTGAGATATTCTGTTCACAGACATACACACATACAGACAGACAGACAGACAGACCAATGAAAAAAAATGTTTTTTGGGATCAGGGGACTCTAAAACGTGAAGTCCTGTTGAAAACTCAATTTCGAATTTTTGGGGTGAATCCAATACTTATTGTAAAAGGAAATAAAAAACCAATTAGGGCAGGCTGTAATAGATGTTATACGTTTGACAGTACTGAAGTGTATTGTCAGTCTATGTCAAATTCGGAATTTGCAGGTTAAGTTTTACGTCAGTTTGTGTCAAACAACAAACAAAACCTAACCTACTAATCTCGAATTTGACATAGACTGACAATACACTTCAGTACTGCCAAACGTATAACACATATCACAGCCTGCCCTAGTTGGTTTTTTTATTGATCTGTCTGTAGTATGATCAAGAAGTTTTTTGATTACGGTTGCTATGCAATGTAAAGGTACCTAATCAGTCTATGAAATTATTTGTTTGTTTGTTAATGGACAAGGTCTAGGCATACATAGTAGCAGGTACCTTAGACACCTACTGCTGTGCAGATATGGTTAAAGTCCTACTTAGAATTTTGCCGAGACTAAGGAGTTCCAACCCTAGCAAGGGATGTTTTACATACTACAAATTGTAGTAACGTGGGACCCACAGCTTTACATCACTTCCGAATGATGGCATTATGTAGAGGATTTTGTCTGCATTTTTTTATGTTTAAAAGCCTCACCGGGATCGGGGTCGAACTCGCGACCCTAGATCAGTAGTCAGAATGCTTAACCACTGAGCTACCGACCCCAGCAAAATTATTTACTTGTATTATTTTTGTCATTGACATCTGTCAATATTATAATAAAAGTAAAGTTGCCGAAAAATGTTCGCTCTATTATTACTAAGTCCGAAAATCTTTCACCGGATTCATTTAAACAAAATCTGGTGTCATACACGCACACAACTTCCTTTTACAGTGATCTTATAATTAGCCAAAAAAAATTATTTTTAATTTTTACGCATTTGTAAAAAATTTTCAAAAATTACAAATTGTACAGAAACCGTACAAAATAGAACATTAGTTGAAGAGACACATTTTCTCTACAATTTTAAGCTGAATTCAAAAGTGTAATAATATATCGGGTGTTCTATTTAAAATGTGAGTTAATACAAAAAATAGGAAAAAACACAAAAGAAACCCATTTTAGAGGTATTCAACAGAAAAATCATCTAGCTCACATCAGTACATACTAAAAATGTAATAAAAATGTAAAGTTTTAAGAAAATCGTTGGAGCCGTTTTTGAAGAAATCGAAAAAAACTAAAAAATCACAAGAGTAAACACATACTTCCGGTTATGCGATTTTCTTTGAAAGGTTGCTGTCGCATCTAGATAGTACACAAAACTTATATATGAAGTTTCAACGTCATATCTCTCTTCATTTTTGAGATATCCTGTTCACAGTCCCGCAGACAGACCAATGAACAAAAACATGTTTTTGGGTTCAGGGGACTCTAAAACGTGAAGATCTGTTGAAAACTCAATTTTGAATTTTTGGGGTGAATCCAATACTTAGCGGTAATTATAATTTGATCATACAAAATTAACGTACTTTTTTAAAAATAGCTATTTATTACTTCCTTTTACGACAAAGGAAGTATTGTATTCACCCCAAAAATTCAAAATTGAGTTTTTAACAGATCTTCACCTTTTCGAGTCCCCTGAACCCAAAAAACATATTTTTGTTCATTGGTCTGTCTGTCTGTGTGTCTGTCTCTGAACAGAATATCTCAAAATCGAAAAGATGTATGGCGTTGAAACTTTATATATGTATACTTAAGTTTTGTCTACTATCTAGATGGACCAGCCAGCTTTTGAAGAAAATCACATAACCGGAAGTAGGTGTTTACTCTTGTGATTTTTCAGTTTTTTTCGATTTTTCAAAAACGACTCTAACTATTTTTTTTAACTTTACATTTTGATTACATTTTTAATGTGCATTTATGTGAGATAGGTGATTTCCCAGTTGAATACTTCTACAATGGGTTTCTTTTGATTTTTCTTGAAATTTTTCATTAACTCCTATTTTAATAGAACACCCGGTAAATTATTACATTTTTAAATTCAGCTTAAAATTTTAGAGAAAATTTGTCTCTTGAACTATTTGTACCGTTTTTGTAGAATTTGTAATTTTTGAATTTTTTGACATGCTTAAAATTTAAAAATCAAATTTTTGGCTAATAATAAGATCACTGTAAAAGGAATATTTTTTATCTAGAGAGAAAAGGTATTCTTCTCGCTTGTGAACACACAGGGAGGAAATGAACCTTTGTGACGCTGTAAAGTTTTGGTGTGGAGGTAAATATTGGTTACCACCAGAAGTTAAAAAATTGCCTCCCGCTAGTTGGAAATTGACAGTTTTGTTTCTTAAAATTAGGACGCAAAAGCCGACTTTCTATACAATGAGTAGAAAAAAATAATTACAATCTGCTCACTTTTGAAATATGTTAAGTAAATGTCAGTGACACAAAAATAATAGAAGTAAATAATTTCATAGACGACTTTTAAATTTTACAGCAACCGCGATCCATAATAATGCGTAATCACCATGGTTTCGGTCAGTTTCAGCAACCGAATTTTATCTAATCATTCAGGAAATAATCATGTCGAATATCCTGCGTGAATGTAAACTAGCGTAAATAAATTTTAACGATTTTCTGTCACACTGTTTTGCTCTGAAGAAATATATCTCGTATATCTCTTTGTTGAGCGGAAAATTTACTTGACATATTTCTTAACAAACCATTCTGACAGAAAACGTCAACAATTTATTGGCTATTTAATGCACTTGGGATATTACTGTTGATAAATTCACAAATCATCTCTTAGTTAAGCACTAATACGTTAAAAGGTTGAAACCAATGGGTGAATACCTACAAGCTGTCTTAAGATAAGTATTACCCAAGACAAGAAAAATAGGAACAGTTAATATTTCTGTTTTCGATTGGCTGCTTGAAGATGTATCGTCGCTAGGAATACTCCGTTCATAAATTTAAAAAGCATCGCCTATTGAATTAGGTCGGTAAAATTAAAAGAAAACCTCGAATCTAGATAATTATTTTTCATTATAGCGGGTGCCCATTTTAAAACTCCGAGCTTGAAGTTCTGTAAATAGGCAATACACAGTGCAGATGCAAGGTGACAATAATTTTAAAACAAAAGTATTGCTATAATTAAGATCAGAGCAATCATATTTCAGTACTCTTGACGGTTTAATTTAAAGTCGGATGTGTATTGGATTGTACAGTCGTGTGCAAATAAATCTGGGACAGTGTTTTTTTCACATGCAGATTCAGTTAAGAATTGAAGAATATCTCCATGGATTTCATGCTATCAGAAAGAGTTACATTAAACTTTAACAGGTACTGAAACCCGTAACTCTCTCTGATAAGAGGAAATCCATGGAAATATTCTTCAAATTCTTAACTGAATCTGCATGTGAAAAAAACACTGTCCCAGATTTATTTGCACACGACTGTACCTTCCTATTTAAAAAATTCAGGTTCGCAGTTTTAAAATGGGCACCGTGTATATTGGTAACAGTACAAATTATGACATAACTCTCAAACTCTGACTATGAGATTAAAAATAAAATTCCATTTGGTTCAAATTGTTTTATTATTAGCACGTTGTAAGTGTTAATTTTTATTTTTGTAGTGATTTTGTAAGTGATCAAATTACTCGGAGTTTTTGTAAAAAAATCGTATTGAAAGTACCACTTCTACTATTTTTACTTTTTTGACGATTTTATTTTAACACTAATTACATATTGCGTAACACTGTTTTCCGGGTTGCCGGATTGTTGAGTAACAGCAAAATCGTGAAATATCAATGACTCAGATTCTTTTTCACTTTCGGCTTGCACGGATCACTATATAAAAAAAATACGTGTAGGTACAACACGTTTTGAAAGTCTCTTTTTTCTTTCATTTGCTGCAACTGCAAATTCATGAAAAAACTACGACTTTCAAAACTAGTTGTTCAAATAACTATTATTTAAGATTAAACACGTCCAGAAAAACTATAAATTTGTTGACGGCAGGTATGAAAACCTCTATTGGACGATGTTACGAAGAAATTCACACGAACTGACAAACTTGACATTCAATTTCAAAATTACAATTCTCACCGAATTTTCCACGAGAGCCTTGCCGATAGTAATTGTCGAGGAGAATGCGAAGTTGGTGGTATTTAAAATTTTGAACAGAGTTTATTTATAACTCAATTATCAACTTATTTAGACATTGCTATGAAACAAAATTGGTAAAGTTAATTTAATTATTTAAAATCTCGTTTAAACAAATTAAATAATGCTAGACCTCTATCAAGAGGCATTTCTGTTTTTTTTTGTCTTGGATAGTACATAAAATGTACTTATAGGTTTGATAATAACACGGATTTGAAGTTCAGGAAAAATTAAAAACATCGGATTTAAGAAATTACCTTCAGCATTTACAATGGTTGTCCTGACTGATAAAGTCGCTGGAGTTTTTTCTATGGGTAATTATTCGTTATAGAACCTCCATAACTAGTTCATGTAATATAATATTTTTTATCTACGACAGTGTGTAAAATTGCTTTTTAGTTGGCAGTTTTAAGTTTGTAAAACGACTGTTTAATAACTTGTTTTCGTTAGTTTACGTGGTCAGTAGTAACGTGTTTAAAAAATTTCATTAGGCACGTTGTGAGTAGCAACGTGTTTTAAAATTTTTAAAACACGCAGAATTACGATCGGTTGCTGGCTTGCTGGTAATCCTAATTTACATTTAATTTTTTTCCAGATTCTATCGTAGATAAAATATTGTACGATACGCATGCGTAAAGCATATTTAGTCACTCGTGGGGCTTAAAACGCTCGCTCACTCGCGTTTTAACTCTACCCCACTCGTGCCTAAAGACTAGCTTTACGCACTTGTATCGTAAATTACTATTATCTTACAGTAGGGCCTATTACCATACATTATACAACTGTTTTCAGTGACTAAAATAAAGTTTTATTCACAAGTGAGTTTTCATTATTTATACTACTGCATTGTTGGTAGCACTGTCAAGCTATGTCAAATTCGTAATTTTCAGGTTACGTTTTGCGTCATTCTGTGTCAAATAACAAACAAAACCTAACCTACGAACCTCGAATTTGACATAGTCTGACAATACACTTTTACAACAATTTTTTGGATTTTAATGTATTTGTGGTGTTGTCATTTTAACTTAAGGTGTTCTTGTATTGTGGATGTAGTAAGTGTGATTTTATTTCAAGTTTTATCTAATATTTTACTATCTGTAAGATTTTATTCACAATTGCTTACACGAGTACCTACACCTTTCCCAAAGATAATTGAGAATCGTCCGAAAACGTTGTATGGGTGTTAATATTTTCATGTGAAGTTGTTTTACTTTAGGAATCGAGTTCAGCGCAGAAGACCTTATCCGTCAAATTTCAGCCAACGAGCAACAAATAAAAGCTTTAGTACTCTCTCGCAATTAACATTACCGAGCACTAGGGTCGCTGTTGAACGTGCCTTACTTTAAGTAATTGAATGCGACTAAAATCGCCGAACCTGGCTGCCACTGCAAAAATACTAAAAAATAATATATCTACTCCGCGCAGCAAATAACTAAAGTAGCATATGCAACCCAAATGACATATTATAAAGCTGGCTGGATTAGTATTTTAGTAATAATCACTAAAGAAGCAGAGGTAGAGGTTCTTATAATTAGATATAATTTGAAATGACATTAACTAATTTGTTAAGGATATGATACAAACAGAATCTTCAACCAACTTAAAAGCATGCGGTGGAAACAAACAGGAGCAATAATAACAGCAAACTAAAACGAACAAAAAAGTAACAAATCACAAATACGTTGGAAAATGTCAAACTGAAAGGATTTTTTTTTAGAATTACTGGTATCTCTGAGCTTATGTTAATAATAATTATTAAAATACTAATACAAACCACTTATCGAAATATTTAAACGATTATTGTTTTATAAAAGATTTGAGCTGAAACATTTTAGAATTTCGTAAGAATGGGGAATATTTTAATTTAGATAAATTACTGAAGTTTGCAAAAGAAGAAGGGTAGAAATCAACATTACACAACATTATGGAAACGTTTACAGCAGATATATTTTTAATAGTACAAAAGTATTTAAAAAGAAAGACAATTTTAAAGGAAATAGTTTCCGTCTACGATGTACACACACGATAATTGAAAATGAACAGTGTTATGCAACACATGTTACACATTTGAAACAATGTTTTTAAAAGACTACTATAATTTTGAAAAATTTTATAGAACTGTCGATGTAAATTGCTGATCATGTATAGACCATTCAGAAAACGTAAATCAACTACTGTAATGTTGGTTGCATAGCCCTATTAATTTTCAATGGTTCTTTTTGTACAATTTAATTATAATAATAATAATATTGAAGCAGAGGTAGACAAATAGTGTAAATGAATCTATTTAAAATAAAAATGGTATATTGTATTTTATATTTGGAATGCGCACCTGTAAACTAGTTTCTATTTGTTATTTGAAATGAAAAACAAGCTATTTTCTATATTCATCACCCCCTTCGAAAGTTAATGATGCTATTTTAGCAAAGGTGATGCACCCTTTCTTAAAATGCGTTAGGTTTTAAAGTAGACATAAAAAATAATGCAGTTATTGCTAAACGAATTAAAGTGTTTGTTAAAAAAAACAATTATTCATCTAACAGCGACATAGAAAAACTAGTTAGTGATCCAAGCAACTTAGGCGATAAATATTTTATTGATTGATTTTTTTATGATGGAGACGACTCTTCTTCTAGCATCTTAGAAACATTAGACAGTTAGGTATAGTTTACAAGTACGGAAATACCTTCAAGATAATGATAATAATATTTCGTTAAATCAGTATCCTATTATAAAGGATTTATTTCTTAAATATAATACGCCTCTTCCCTCATTAGTACAAGCGGAAGGAACATTTTCCTATCATATATTATAATGCAACTAGTGGGTTCTTGATTATCAAATAATCATTTATGTTTCCACCAGATATATTGTTTGGCAACCACGCGAGTCCGAAGAACGAGCGTGATTGCCTAAAACAATATATAGAGTGGAAACATAAATGATTTGATAATCAAGAAGACACGAGTTGCATTCGGCTAGATTATATCACGAGTCAATAAACAACGTTTGAATAGTGTATTTTATAGATATTAACGATACAAGTTTGATTATGAGCATCTTAACAAAACGAGTTTGATTGACAAAACGAGGGGGTGAGCCGAGTTTTGCGGCAATCAAACGAGTATATCCATTACCGCAATGAGTGATACTAAAATTATTTGGTTAACAGACCATAACAACATCGATGAAGATAAAATATTGAAAGTACGGTTAATGACAGCAGGTAACATGATGGTTGTGAAGGCGTGTGACTATCATCTATTAGTCAGGAAGGTATGTGATTATCAGTTGCTATGTACATTATCAAAAGTTAGTACATGCGTAACTACGCATTTTGCCGTTTTTCATTGGTTGATGTTAGAGGGAGTGGTATAATCATATATAATGCAACTAGTGAGTTCTTGATTATCAAATAATCATATCTGTTTAGACGAGATATATTGTTTTGCAATCACGCGAGTTCGAAGGACGAGCGTGATTGCCTAAAACAATATATCGAGTGGAAACAGAAATTATTTGATAATCAAGAAGACACGAGTTGCATTCGGCTAGATTATATCACGAGTCAATATACAACGTTTGAATAGTGTATTTTAAATATGAAAAGTACAGTTAATGTGGTTGTTATGACAATTGTACTGACAGCAGGTAACGTGATGTTTGTGAAGGCGTGTGATTATCACCTATTAATCAAGAAGGTATGTGATTATCAGTTGCTATGTAATTTCTGAGGCTTTCACGGCCATTGTCATTAAGTAACAAACGACATACGGGATTGGACCGTGCCATAATTGAGATCGAAGAACTCAACGTTTCGCCCACTTTCGTAACGGCCTATATCAGGAGGAAAAAGCAAAAGAGCATGGTAACTCAACGTGTTAACCACGCCAAAGGCGAAACTCTTTGCAAGGGAAGGTGTAGAAGAGCACGGTAACTATACGTGTGAACCACGTCAGAGGCGAAACTCGGCTAACTATCGGAAGGAGAAAGGCGAGCATTTATAGGCAAGCGCCGTCGTGGTTTGGCAAATGCCGTCGCGGTTCAGTGGCGGTGGGCGGGGCTTAGGAATTAGCACTTTCCACATAGAAGGAAGGGGAAAGCCTTCGTCCCGATTGAGATTGTTAGGGTGTTGGTAAATCTAAATGGCTTCGCGAATCTATCTGCTAAAGAAGAATGAGGATTTGCAGATGATGGAAGTTTCACAAAAAAGGATCTTATGTATGTATCACGCTAGTGTTCGGCGATGGCTGATGATGAAACGAGACCCGACTTGAGACAGCGCTGGTGTTGAGAAAAGCGAGTTTTCACTGAACGATCTGTTTCACCAATGATATACAGCATCACAAGAGCAAGGGACTCTATAAGCACCTTTAGATGTCATAGTGTTTAATTTATCTTTAGATGAAGGAAGAACCTATTAGATTTTGCTCGGGGGTTTGAATACTGTTTTAATGTTTTGTTTTCGAAGAAACTTTCCTATGCGGTCGGTGGCTTGGTGGATATAGGGGAGAAAGACTATTGCTGCAGGAGGATCGGGTTTGGAGGTTTGGGTGGCCGTGGATGAAGATGGCGATTGATGGCAGACTTTATAAGTATATACTCTTAGCACGGTAACCGTTATTCCTCAGAGCTTTCCGAATGTGGCTTAATTCAGCGTGGATATTATCGGGATGGGATATGGAAACAGCCCGGTGTACAAGCGAATTGATAACAGAAAATTTTTGTGTAGGATGATGGTGGGAATCGGCATGTAGATAGCGATCAGTGTGAGTGGGTTTGCGATATACAGAATAACCAAGTTTGCCACTGGGTTGGCGAGAGACCTGTACGTCTAAGAAAGGAAGGGAACCATTACTTTCTATCTCCATGGTAAAGTTAATGTCTGGATGTTGACTATTGAGATGATTTAAGAAGACGAAATTTCCTTTTACACCATGTACAGATTGGTGGCGGAAAATGTGAACATAGGTAATCAAATGTGAAAGAATACTGTTTATGGGGTTTGTATGCGTTAGACAAAAATAGACGTATCTGCGATTAACATCTAGTATCCGTAGAATCAAGGTGTTTTGTTTTTAGAAAACACTGAATCTCAGAATACTAGGTTTTAAATCATATATGTCTATTTCTGTCTAACGCATACAAAGCTCATAAACTGTATTCTAAATTATTGGACTACCTGTGTTCACATTATCTATTACCAATCTG
The DNA here is from genome assembly GCA_940337035.1 of Agriotes lineatus. Lineage (NCBI taxonomy): Eukaryota > Metazoa > Arthropoda > Insecta > Coleoptera > Elateridae > Agriotes > Agriotes lineatus. The sequence goes on along the minus strand of CALNHX010003109.1, from coordinate 94,464 downwards.
TATAGTTTGTACGTAGTTATTACTCAGAACGAATTTTTATGTGTTAAAAACTAAGAAACGTCTAGGTACTTAATACAATTATCTACAGTTAAAGGTTTTTCATTTAAAACCTCATTTGGAAAAGTAACTATTTTCTATTTTACTTTTTAAATAAGAAAGTTAATTCCATTTTCTATATTGCATTTTAAATAATTGAATTTGAAAACCATTTTTCCCATCTCTGATTTAGAGTCTAATAAAAAAAATCTTATATTCTTGACGGTACGTGGTTGTGCCAGATTTGAAAGAAAACCCAAGCAAATTAAAGGTGAAGGCAAAAGATTTACTGTATTACATAATGGGTGCTCTGTAGGACTTAAAGACTGTTGTAGTGTAGTTCTGGATAACAAAATTGAACATAGGTTATTATTAGTAATATAACAAGGGCGAGACATTTACCGATAATTTTGCACAAGCCAAGTGTCGAGTGGTAATTGCAATGAAAACTCTCCCGAGGGATTGCCCTGTGTTGCTTACGTGTATATGTTGATTATTCCACAAAACCCGTTCACAAATCATGATTTTTAAAAATACGCTTTTAATCTTCCACTAAACATACACGGGCAGCATCTACTACTTACTTTACTCCTCCTATATTTATCATGTATAACTGAGATCGAAGTTTTATCGGCGCCGCCGCCTACTTCTAATGTATTGTCAACTTGATTAGCTCTACTTTGTGTGTTGAACTTATGTTACGGTGACTACCACTTAATTTATTTGCTCTATTTTTATTATGGATAATCAAAATTATTTACTCCTAGCCTCAGTAGAACACTTGACTGAAAATCAGGTCGAATTTTTTATAATTTAGATTGTTTATATTCTGATATTTGATATTCTTATTTTATATGACAACTCAATCAATACATCTGTCAACTGACACTTCAAACTAGTTTTGAAAAATCAATTACACATACTTTCATGTTACATTTGTCATTCCACAATCTCAAATGGTAAGTACTCCCTTAATTAAAATTAACTCACTTCACTCTTAAGTTTCTTTCAGTTCTTATTTTAAATACGTGTATTCTGTTACCTGTTATTGTACTTAACACTCTTCTCTACCAAATCCAATGCATCCAGCTCTGCGACTCACCACGTTACAAGAACTGCTCCATTCAAAGCCACTGTGAAGGCTTCAACTGACAACCAACTGCCAAGACGTCCAGAATCCGGATCCAAATCAAAACAGGAACCAAGGAAAACATTTCGCCACAGGAACACACGAAAACAGCTCGCCTTTTTAAAACAGCATTCACACCTCCACCTCAGTATGCATCCAAATCGACCTCAGCTGTAGATGTGTTTACTCTGATGCTCAACCAAATCACAAGTATGAAGCCTGCTACAACCCGGCACCACGAACCTTGACCAGATGCAAGCTACAAGATGTCACTTGACAAACCCCACAAATACGCTCACTCTGTTAATGATGTCGATGTAAACCACTTTCTTTGTAAACCATTCCTTGTTATCCAATTCAGTAGATGCAATGTAATTCCACAATAAACTCAATTCAGCATTTTCTTACTTTTATTTGCCTTTGTAGATTATAACTGTATTAGATTGGTCTCGTCACCACATTTTAATCTACATCCATCTAGTCTGCTAATCTTCTTCTTTTAACATTTTACTTTTTATTCTTTTTCACCACGCCAATTTTATTTTCAATTTTGACCCTTTGTTACCAAAATATCTTTTATAAAGGGGTTTATTTCTTAATTTCAAACCCTACAAATTGTTTTACAACATTTTTGTTATCAAAATTTTTATTCTAATCAATAAACTATCGCCTTAGCGATCTAGCTTCTTTTTTACAGTCCAACACACTATTGAAACTTTATTATATGTCCAATACCTACTATGTTAAATAGTATATTTCGAAAAAGTCATTAACTACCATTTTAATTTCAGATATTAAATTACGCTAAAATCCTAGTATTACCCAATTAGCTTTTATTAAATTATAAATTCTATTTCCTTTCTTTTTTAATAAATCTTAATAATTTTGATATCCGTTTCACATCTAAATTCATCTTTGTAATTTTTAATACTGTATTCTTTTAATCTATTAATCTGATTTTTAAATCGCTGTAACAATACCATAATAATATAATAATATACTAATAATACTATACTATATACAGCGTGGCCTCCGATTGAGTTTAACATACCTATCTACGATGACCGAAAAATTAAGGTATTGTATTTTCATAATTGGGAGATCGTTCCTACTTGCCCTAAAACTTATTTTCCCATAATTTCAATTCAGTTGAAATCAAGTACTCCTTGATAAATCAACAATATTTTTTTTCGTTTCATATAGAGTATTATAATTATTAAAGATATGACAAGTCAATTAAAGAAAGTGGTTGGAAATGTTCTCAACGCCCGAAGCTAGTATAAATAAATATGTATGTATGTATTATCGATAACCTCATTTTACCTTGCGGTGCAGAGGCTGCTGGCGTTTTATGCGCTTGCATCTGGCGGTACAATGCTCAACTTGCCCCGGATTCAAGATACAAATTTGGAGCTAGCACTTTATGCTTGCGCAGCAACCATTGTGTGAGTTGTGTGTCTTGCTGATGTGTTGACCTTGTTACTCTATCTCTTGGGTCTGTGGTTCTGAGTAGAGCACAGTTAATTAGCTACCCAACTGTGAATGGTCTCACCGAGCCCGATTCCAATCGCCAAGGCTGTGGAAAAATTCTGGCCCCCGCGGGATTCGAACCGAGGACTTGCTTAAGGCAAGCCTAGCGCCTAACTAACTGTGCTAAGCGGCTATATAATTTATTTCAAAAATTATGATTATCGAGAATTGACACGACAGTGAAGAAGGCCAATGTCTAGAATATTCTAAAGATAATCAAGTTTTGAACTACTTTTACTCCGCCGGCGTAAAAGTAATCACTTTTATGCCTAGGCATTAAACTGACACATTTACCTTGTCTGTCGAGTCCCATAAGTCACTTTTATGACGCGTGAAAATAAATAAATAAAGTTATTTATTAGGTGTTGTATCCACTTATTTGTAATTAAGCACTGCTGCCAGTTTTGTATTATTTCTTTCGCACTTAGGAAGTGCCCCTCAACAACGTAACATAGAGTTAATCCGTCATTTTTGCAACTGCCTGTATAAAGAAGTTACAGGTGTAATAGCTATTAACATATCTAGGAATGTTATGAGTATCATAACTGCCGCAGATGTTTTGAATTCCGAGCTCGTAGAGCGAGGATTTTAAAACTTCTAAGGCAGTTATGATTCATAACATCCGTGATTTGTTCAATAGTTTATCGGTTGCTATATGGTTATGGTTGCCATGTAGGGTAATATTCTTTAACCCTACAGATAAGTTATGATCTAGTTACCAGCCTACTTTTGTAGATGTAAACAAAGGCTTAATATCCTGAAACCGATAAATGTATTTAAGGCATTGAATCAAGACAGCTACGAAACAAAATACTTGCGAAAAATATTTATAGCATTGCAGCAGTTGTCAGTAACTTCTCTGTGATTTAATTGAACGTAGAATAAACAACAAAATCTAAAATGTCCGAGATTGGTAACGAAGTTGAAATTGATAACAAACTATGTTTGTTGTGTTCCATAAAAACACAAAAATGCAGTTGCCACCAACTGTGCAATTTGGAAAGATTGCAGAAAATGATTTTTAAAATAGAGCGAATGTTGCGCCAGTATACTTTATTCTGTAATAAACAGAACCAGAAATGAAGTACTCGTAATCGAGAATTGATTGCAAATCGAAGAGTAGAAGTTATTGCTTCGGTAAATTTAAATCCTGACATGTCCGTAGGCGAAATTGCAGCGCAAAGTGTAGAAATTCAATCACTTAGAAAATTCATATTGGACAGAATGTAAGCAAGCAAGGCTACGAAAAGCATTTATGGTTTTGTCACTGGTTACAGCATAAATTTCTGATTGCAAATTTAAGCATCTGAACACAATGTGAATATCATGAACGAGTTTTAAGACACGAATTATCACCTTCAATGAATGGGCAATCGAAGTCCTACCGCCTTACGCAAAATTGCATTTTGGAAAAAAGACAAGTGCTCGATAATTTTTGTGTTGTCTGGCCTTCGAAATCACCTGAATTAATTTGTTTATGTGTTATGAACCACGTTAAGAAATTAGTCTGCACGTTACCATTAAACAATATCTTGGTACTGGGCCAACACAAAGAAGCAGTTTTCAATGACACATCAGAATATTACTCAAAAGGCTTCTAGAAATATCGCGAAAAGACGAACCTCTGCACAAGTAATAATTTCAAAATTAGAGTACCGCTGATTTTGCATTATTTGATATTTCAAGTAGGAGAAAAAAAAGAATAACAAAGCCGTAGTAGTTTTGTTTCTTTTCCTTTCCCTTTCCACTTCCTAGGAAAAATTTTCAGCTATTAGGTTTAATAAATTACTATTTGTTAAATAAGAATAATTAGCTGTGTCGAAAGTATATGTTAATAGCTATTTATGCTAAAAGTCGACGTTTATGCACGAGACATGAAAATTATGAAACGAAGCCGAAGGCTGAGTGTCATAACATATCTCGTGCATAAACGACTTTTAGCACGCGTTGCATACAATATTTTATCTACGACCTTAATTTTACTGTTATTAATCCATAAATATCGATTTAACAAAGGTTTGCATCTACGACACTTCTAATGTATGTCATAATAAACAGTAGGCCATGCCGCGCTGGCGAATGTGAAGCCAGTACTGTCAAGATCATTTATGAAATGTAATTATTAATACTCCACATCTGACTGTATTCATTACATAACGCCTTAATTATTTCAAAAACACTTTACCTGTAACGTAAGAAGCAACTAGAATAACTTTACAACTTCACTTCCAGTTCGAAATTGTAGTTTTACAACCTCACTTCACTTTTAGCACATGGGCTAAAAGTAAACAGCTGATTTCTTTAACCACGCTAAACTATAAAACGTCACTTTTAGTGAAACAAGCTAGCGCTAAAAGGCCTACTTTTAGTGGTGGTCGTAGATAAAATATATTAAACACGTTAACGTTTTGGTAATATTCGTTAGCTTCTTCAGAACAATTAAAAAAAGACTCTTTAATGGCATATACAGTAAAGGAAATTTCGGAAATTAAAACAGGTTGATTTAGATATGTGAACCAATAACTTTCTCAATTAATTAGTTACCTTATTTCTTTTTTTGTGTTATTGTTAATCTCATTTTTATATTTATATATTTGTAGTATTTCTTGATTCGTGGAATTTTTAAATTTAAATATAGTTACGAAACTCTTCTGAGTTACTAATCTCTTATCATTATAGATTTCTAGATTATAATTTAAAAAACGAGAAACTCTGAACGCAACAATTTTGGAAAAGGGCAAGATGGATAATTGGAAGACGCAGAATAGAAAAGAATAAAAAGTACAAAAAAGAACAAAACTAAAATTTTATACAATCATTAGATATAACACCAAAAAATAATCAAATATAATACATTCAAAAGACATGGTTAATTTAAAATGTCTATTAATTTAAACTATTACGTGTAAGAAAACGTTTAGTAATTAACAAAAATGTTATTTATTAAACAGACGGAGAAAAATGGAGATCCCTACGTAATAAGTTTTTTGGTTGTTTATGACTGAAGAGCTTCGTAACTGTATTTTTTTTACTCCAAGAGTCTGTGAGACATCTAGTAAATGTAATAACGGAACAAAACTACGAGTAAAACAGTAACATGCAGGCAGTCATCCATTGAGTCATGCCTCTAAAAGTTGAGATCTTAACTAAAGACTTATTCTAATCATTGTCCCTAAACCTCTTTGGAATGTCTGTAGGCTTAAATCGCTTTAGCCTACCTGTGTCACTATCTTCACTAAGAAGTCTACGCGCTAACACATTTGTGTGCACTGCCAGTTTATCACTATAAACCTATTAACTTTCTAGCTTCTTCTTTCACAGTAGGTATGGATAGATCTCTTCTGAGTATAACATTGGTGACGAACCAAGGTGCATTTGTAATGACTCGTAAAACCTTAGATTGAAATCTTTCTAATATCTCAATATTGTAATTTGCTGCTTTACCCCACAGCTGTATACCATATGTCCATATGGGTTTCAATATTGTTTTGTATTTATTAGTACTTTATTTTCTAGGGTTAACTGAGATTTTCTGCCTATTAGCCAATACAGTTGTTGAGTTTATGTTTAGTTGCTTATTCTTGTTATCAATGTGTGGCCTCTACGTTAGGCTTCGGTCCAACGTTATACCTAAGTATTTAACTTGAGTAGCTTGAGGTACAGTTTGACCGTTTAGGACTATTGGCGTACAGGTAAGTCTTTTCATTGTAAAGGTTACGTGCATTGATTTCTGTTCGTTCACTCTTATTCTCCAGATATTAAGCCAGTTTTGAATGTCATTTATGTTTTCTTGCAAAATGATAGACGCTGCTGTTGGGTCTTTATGCGATGCCATTACGACAGTATCGTTTGCATATGTTGCCACGACTGCATTTTGGGGCAATGGTAGATCAGCTGTATAAAGTAAGTACATGATTGGTCCTAGGATGCTCTCTTGTGGCACACCTGATTTTATAGGTTTTAGGCTAGTCTGTTCGTCTTCATACTTGGTACAGAAGCGTCTGTCTTCTAAATAAGATTTCAAGAGGTGAAATATGTTATGCGGTAATTGATGTTTAATTTTGAATAGAATTCCTGGATGCCAAACCTTGTCAAAGGCTTGCGACACGTCGATGAAAATAGCTGAGCAAAATCTACCTTCTGCTATATCAGAATTTATTTGTTTAACTACACGGTGCACTTGCTCTATGGTTCCATGCTGATTCCTAAATCCGAATTGATGTTCAGCGATTAAGTGTCGTTCCTCTAATATTGGTTTAATTCTTTTAAGTAATAACTTTTCAAGCACTTTTGACAAGACTGGCAACATGCTTATAGGTCTATAAGAGACTACATTTTCAGGGTCTTGACCAGGCTTGGCTATGAGGATAATTTGAGCTATTTTCCAGAATGCTGGAAAATATTCTAATCTTATGGCCGCATTGGAAAGTGAGGTTAAATCACGTACAGTATTATCTGGGAGTTCCTTAAGTATTTTGCCTGTGATTAGGTCCCATCCCGGTGCATTTTAATCATTTAGAATTTTAGATCATTGGCCATTAATTGTTTCACTTCTCTTGTTTTTATCTTCTTGACCGGAAATTCCATTTGAATGAGAGCCTCAAGAAAATTGTGGATTTGTCCTTCTTCTTCTACCGGCATTAGTCTAGGATGAGGTGTAAATGTTTTTTCTAGATACTCTGAAAAAGCTTCAGCTTTTTTCTTACTTGTTCTGGCCCACTTGCCGTGAGCGAGTTTCAATGCAGGCTTGTAGTGTTGAGGTTGTTTGGTGTTTTTAGTTGCCTGCCACAATGAGTAGTTTGTATCCTTAGTGGCCGATAGTCCTTGTAGATATTTTTGTATGTGCGTATTTCTTTCTTCTTGTAGAATTTGTTTTAGTTCCTTTTGTCGCTTTTTTCAATTTCGTTTTATCGCGCGGAGATCTTGTTTGTTGCCTCTGTTTTCTTAAATTTCTTTTTTCTAGTATTTTTGTTTTATTAGTATGCAGTCTAGGAGGTTTGGCTTTTTGAATAATTTTTCCGCTCAGAGTAACAATTAAGGGGGAGTGATCGGATGATAGGTCTAAATTTGATTTTATATCTAAGTGTGTAGCGGGTATACCTTTCGTTATACAAAAGTCGATGACGTCAGCATTTAAATTTAAAAATTTCACGAATCGAGAAATAGTACAAATATACAGGATGTAAATTAATTGCGAAGCAAACTACACGTGGCGATGTAAGTCATAACATTTTGAGTCAAAAATCTTAATACTATAATGTTAAATTGGTCTTCATGAGCACTGACGAGCAGCAAAATTAGATTAATAATGTAACGTTAGCCCCCGCGTCAAATTTACTTAAGGCACAAATAGTGTGCTAGAAATTTGAATGGCGCTAATTCCGGTTACAGTCTTTACCTGCATCTCCGGTACGCCACGCCAACCCCCTCTAGAAATTCCCCTATAACGAGACGGCAGAAGAGTATAAAAGGAGAAGCTGCAGTCATTTCAAATCACTTGAGTCTTGAGAACTGAACCCCACCCCGATCACCAGGTAACTTCCGAAGCCTGGCCCCCGTTTTCCTGCTCCCTCCTAATATTCTCCTCTAGTACCGGTCGGCTTCCGATCTTACTGAAAACTCCGTTTAAATTCCAGCACCAGCCGATGCCCCAGGCCGTGATTATCACAATCTTTGCATACATTTAACTTTAAACCCTAGTTACCTATGTACTAAAAGAGATTTCCAGGTTCGCATAATCCAGGTGCAGGAGGTTTGCCGTGAGTCCGGATCGACCGAAACCTCCGGCGCTCGACGGCGATTTTATCGTCAAAAAGCCGGACTTAAAAAGTCCAGTTTATATTATTCCGAGTGGTCCAAACTTATTAACAAAGGACGTACCACGTCCATCCAGGCTTTATGAATTCCCAGTAAACATCGTCGACACCGTAAAACACTTTAATTCAACTGAATTTGTACGCCCGCAAAATCATAAACAACCCAGCGTCATCTTATTGATGGCATAAATTTAGCCTGTTTCAGATCCGCTTTTCAAGTATGGCTGTCACGCAGTTCTACATTCGAACCTCTTTTTAGAGGGTCCAGGCGCAGCAACCCAGTCAAACTAAGGTGCTATTTTGGCTGCGGACTGGTTAGGAAAGCAGAACACTAGAGACCAGAAGAAACTTTATTTTTATATTTATTTACATAACATTTTGTTAAATTACGAATTATTTTGTATATATTTAAACACATTATACAGTTAATTCCAGCACTGTGTTATTCCTGTATTTTATACATTTGAGTACAACCAACCCATGGGCATTTGTAGACCTTACCTTAGGAAAACATTGAAACTAAATGTAGCGAACATGCGAGCAGAGACTAGACTCAAATGTATAAACAGGAAAAATAGATACACCAGCCAGCCGTTCCAGCATTCAGATATAGTAAGGTCACTATATCAACAAGGTACCGCCACTCCATTCCTTGCGTGAGAATGTGAGAAAATTGTGTGATAAGAATAACAAATGCAAATTTCCCAAGTGCAATAGAGAAGACACTAGTTTTTGGGGATTTTCTTTTTGGTGTAATGGCACCATAGGAAATATAATCGAATGGCACTTGTAAAGTCAGGAATCTGTTAGGTTATGTCACTTATTATCAACAAAAAAAATGCAATTGAAAATATGTTTTATTGGTTCCAGAAACGTAAATTGGGCAAATTTGGCTAGTATAGAGAACGCTGTTCTTTTTAATAATATCGACCTGATTCGGGATCAGTTCTGTCAATTCTGCTGAATAAACCAGTGCAGCAAGGGTTTTGTGAATTGTTTTAAGCTGAAATGAGTTACAAGGTGGTTTTGATAGACATTTTAAACTATCTTGAAGATAGTAAACGACCTCTAAAAGAAGGCGAGGAGGTGTTAGTGGCCGAAATGGTTATTAAATGTGGTAAAATGAGAGCCGAGAATAGTATCGTAGGACTGTCTTCAAATTTCGAAAATACGCGATTATCCACATGAAATCAAGCTAATTTTTAATGAAGGTAAATATTTATTTCGTATTCTAGTAATAATCCTAGTTTTTATGAACTATTTTCTGTTGTGAGTTAGAGTACAGGTTGCGGAATTGCGTGTGTACGTGCAAGTCGGGAAGAGGTGAAAAATGCAAGCACATACTTGCTGCTCTTTTACTTGTAGATAGGTAAAGATATGTAACACACAAAAGTCATATTATTAAAAGAAAACTGATTTTAGAGCTGATGAGTTACCCGATATCACCTGAGGTAGACTATCCATTTATCCGCAATTGTATTAGAGAAAATATTTTTTAGCATTGATTTTAAAGCTGTCTTTACTCAAATGCATTCCATATGTACTAGGGTGGTCTTTATTTATATCGATTATTTGACAAACGCCACGCTGAATTGTGTGACAAACGCCAGTGACGTTTGTCAAATGTTTCAGCAGGCCGTGATCTTTCGATTGTGTTTTTATCCCCAGTTGGAGAAAATTGTGCGACAAGGATAGATATAAAAAATCACTAATGGCGGTACCTTATTGATATAGTGACCTTAAGATATAGCGCCCGAGAGCGCGTATCCAGCAAACCTGAAAAAGCTGGAACTAGAAAATGTTGTAATTTAAAAAATATACAAACCCTATTACAGCCAAGCCATCTAGAAATTTACCAGAGTTGCCATCGGTAGTCCAGGTCCTTCCCGAGAACTCTGAGATCCCCGTCCTTATAGATCTTCCTGAAATCCTGTAACAGTACAGAATTGTCCCAGTGCGAGATACTACGGACTGCCCAATGCCGCCGAAATATACGTCCGCGTAGAACCGCCTGTAAGCACCAGATGTTCAGTAGAAATATATCAAGTGCTTGAAATATTTTCATAGGAAATTTTTTTAAGCGCGCGTTATATTTTGATAGAGAATATCACGAATGAAAAAACACAGTAAAGAAAACATTTTTATTAAAAAAATTACGAAACTAATATCTAAGTACTAATAGTTTACGGTTTTTTGTGATGACAGTGACATAAGTGGAAATTTTCCGGTAAATTTCCGATTATCAATTTTCGCCGTTACCATGGAAAATTTCCAACTAAATTTGTATAAGGGATATTCTCCTGTAAAGATACATGTAAGAGCGTATGTATAGCCTCCCGCCCTAGGTAGTATGAATGTTTATCCCTGAGTAAACGTCCTTTCTGAAGCGGACTATTGTTAGCGTAAACCCGGATATTAGCAGTACTTTGTAGACTCACCGTCGAAGCATGGAGGAGGAAAGTGGATGCGTATTCCTGTACCAGCACCTGAAAATTGAACCCGGTACGCCCATTTGCCTGTTTTTCAGAGATTGTACGCTGGTCTCCGCAGCCTCTGCAATTTTCTTAGTTCAGCGGTTGGGTGACAGTAGGTTATCTTGCAACTTCCATACTTTCGCATGATTAAATAATTCCAGAACGAATGCAACTCGATACCGCGACCCCCGCAGAAGTCCAGGAGCGTTCAGTTTCACATGCTCTCCAGAGAATCGTATGAGAAAGAAGCATTGATTTAGGTAGGCAAAAGAGTGTGTCCATTTGGGTGTTACCGTTTCGTGTACTATAGCAGCAGTTTTATGAACCTTGCCGGTCAATTTTGACATTTTTCGACGTCGTCGGATTTATCCATCCCCAAGACATAGCCAACAAATTTAAAATTTAGTTTCCCATTTCGTTATGCAGTGGGTTTTTATTCGACCCTGGTCGGATATTCAAAGCGCTCCTGTCGCCCTGCAATTACCATTTTGTAGAACAACGCTCTGGCGCGAGCACAGTCCACTTTATATCGCTCATAGATGAACGCGGATTTGGCCATAGTCAATCTTAGAATTGCAGTTGACATCTTCTTGCAACAATCCAGTCCGCAATCTTCCAACGGCCAAACCCTCCGCCGTCAGCTGTCAATTTTCGCTCAGCCAATGGATGATTTATTTTGAACATTGCTTCATCCACTGGAACTGTTCTATTAGTAAGCCGTGCATATTGTAAATTATCGCCATTCTAGATATGTTTTGTTAGATAAACGATGTGTATGCTGTGAATATTTAAGAATTTACCATTTTAGGCGGACCTAAGTTTTTATTGCATCGCCGTTGGGATATTGAACAAATTAAGTTGTTTTTTTTTTGATGGATTGAGTTTGTGGGGCGGTTAACATTATTTCTTTATACTTTAATTCTCATCATAAAGCAAACGTACTGTATTTTATAGCCAGTTTTAATTTCATGACAGTTTTGCTTCATAAAGTAGTAACGCTGGTCTGCGAAGATCGGGACGTAACCACCCCCACAAATGCATCATCTAGCCAACAAAAGAAATTGCAACTCAAAACTTTTCATATGCGGGTCAGGAACGTCATTCTCTTAAAATATTTTATTTTACGTGTAAAGTGAAAACACTTTCAGTTTACAATTTTTGGCCTAAAGTCACTTCGTAGGCTATGAATAACTTAAAATTCAACTTTTGCACCTGAAATTACTTATCCATACATATTTTTTCTAACTTATAGAAGAATTATAACTTATAATGTAATGATAATTCAATTCAGAAGATGAGTTGTTATATTAATCCAAATATGATAGACAAGAAAACAACTAACTCAGAACTAAGCCATCAAGTATTTAATTCAAAATTCAGCCCAATCCGATGTAATATAATTGAAAAATCTTTAATCGTAAATAGTTCGACAAATGACGTGATATTTATGTAAAACTAAATTTTAATATTTAAGGTATTTTGAACGCGAGAATCTAACCAGAGCTAACATATTATAATCGACTTTGAAAAAAATTCGTGCCACCTGTATTTACCTATTATATACCTTTTATTATATACTAATTAGTAATAAGGCCCAGCATTATGTGTTCTTATGTACTATAAGTAAGAAATGCTGTGTGCATGAATGCTAACTGTGGAGTTTTCGAGTGTAGCGCGCTCAGGCTACGTGAGAATATGTGCTAACAATGCAAGTTAATTCGGAGAACCAGAAGCCGCTGAATTGAAATGACGCTGAGAGCTGCAAGGAGAAGCATTTGCGCCAATGTTGCCAACCCTACCGATATTTCGGTAGATCTACCGATTTCATCTACAATCTACCGATCTACCGAAACGACCCTTATTTCTACCGAATTTTTGTTACACCGTATAATCATACGTAAAATTCTTTTTGGGTAGTATTTAAACCGAAAAAAGCATCGACAACTCTTTATTTGTATACAATATTCAGAACAACTTATATTTTTATGTGAGTTTGCAAAAAGATTCATAAATTAATCTGTAATGCCAGGGTAAATTGGAGAAATCACATCTTAAATTTACGAGAATTATTATTTTACATACACGTGCTTCTAGATTTCAGTGCTAAATGCTGACATGCTATTTTATATTTGTAAATTTGTAAGATTTAGTTCACGAGAAAAAAGTTACATAAACACAACAAGTTATGTAAATGATCTTGTTGTTGCCTATATTTTATAGTCTAATGAATTTATTAGTAATAAACGGGGCTGCGCGGTTTATTCTGATGTATTTTCGTATGCTCTGCTTAGCACATTTTATGTGTCACCACTGAGAAGTAGTTTTAAGCTTTGCTAATAATTTTCAATAAGAAACGCGAATTGGTTAGCGTCCTTTTCTAAAATCGCATCGATTTAATCGCAATTCCGCTCAAATAACGCTCCGCCCCTCTCCAATGGGGGCCTTCGGGGCTTCGCCCCTCTCCAAGGGGGCTCTCGGGGCTCCTCCCCTCTCCAAAGGGTTCACGGCGCTTCGCCCCTCTCCTAGGGGGCTTCGGGGCTCCGCCCTTCTCCAAGGGGGCTCTCGGGGCTCCCCCCCTATCCAAGGGGGCTTTCGGGGCTCCGGCCCTCTCCAAGAAGGCTCACGAGGCTCCGCCCCTCTCCAAGGGGGCCCCGGGCTTCGCCCCTCTCCAAGGGCGCTCACGGGCCTCCGCCCCCCTCCAAGAAGGCTCACGGGGCTCCGCCTTTTTCCAATGGGGTTTACGGGGCTCCGCCCCTCTCCAAGGGCGCTCACGGGGATCCGCCCCTTTCCAAGGGGGCCCTCGGGGTTCGCCCCTCTCCAAGGGGGCTGATGGAGCTCCGTTCCTCTCTAATGGGGTCCTCGAAGATTCGCCCCTCTCCAAGGGGCCATCAGGGCTCCGCCCCTCTCCAAGGGGGCCCTCGGGAATCCACCCCTCTCCAAGGAGGTCCTCGGGAATCCACTCCTCTCCAAGGGGACCCTCGGGGCTCCGCCCCGGTCACGAAATCGAAGCCACGGCGAAATGCAAACAAACGCAAATGGGGGTCATCGCGTCTGCAATTGTCGTGACGGACACACACATTTCGATCGTTCTCCTTTATTTATATGATGTGGTTCAGCAATAACTATTCCTTTAAATGTTTCGTTTTTGTATATCCAACGAAAATGCTTACATGTATTGTGGCACTCATAAAGTTTTTGATTGCGTATGTAATACGGGAAATTTATAAAATAAGCGCCAGCATTCATAACAACACTAACATCATGGTATTTTAAAAAACGCTTACTACTATTTTTTTGGGTATACAGTGTCCGCACAAAAAGTCTCTATAATATGGGAAACATTTTTATTTTTGATTTTTTAAAAAAACTTTTACGTCACTAATTTGTGCTTGTATAAAACCTATTTAATCCCTATCCTATATCCCGAGTAATTTTTACTTACTTGGAAAATGGAGTTTTTCGAAATTGTCAAAATCCGAAAAGTGCTATTTTTCGGAAATTAAGTAAGATTTCAATGAGAGTTTTTTAGAATGTGTTACTTTTAGCTAACTGAACAATTTCAAGGCCAGAAAACACCTATTTTTAAGTTTAAAAATTAAAAATTAATTTTTCAAAATTTCACATACAAAGACTTAATATGAAAGTTCAAATGTTATTATGTAAACACTAAAGATTTATAATTGGGGAAAATAATATAAAATGTTAATTACTTCTTTAGCTTTTTTAATCAGCGTACATAGATTTATGTACGCTTGTAGTATGTTTGCATAATTTTTACGTTTTTTATGCAAGGCGCTTTTTAGGACAAATATTTTTTAATTCTAATTAATATCTATTTAATGAAAACCAAAACGAGAAATAGGCTTTCAAGTACAACAATTAGCGGTTTGTTACATACAAAAAGGTATATATGACAGGATAAGTGTTACGCGATTTTGCTGTTGATAAGAATATTCTTACAAAAATTACCAAACAAATGTATTCTGTAAGGGGCGGCAAAGATAGTAGTAGCGAAAGCGATAGAATACGAACTATTATATATTTTTTAGAGTCATATGTTACACGTAAACATTTAAAATATTTTTTATGTATTATATGTTATTGTACTTGCATATATGAATTAGTAGTCAATAGTGTTTTAAGTAAATTAGTGTAGTTTTTCCACAGTCCTTAATAAAGTAATTGGATTTTCGTCTTGATTTTATTTATTTAATTAGAAAGTGAAATATAAATATATGTGAATTTTTAAATACCGGTTTACTGAAACTTGGCAATTGCAAAAATGTAAGTACGTACTACAAAACACATTTTATTATATCTACCGAAAATATTTGAGATCTACCGAAATTTAGCGCAAAAATCTACCAATCGCCTTAAAAATGAGGTGGCAACACTGATTTGCGCCCAAGTAAGCAAACTCGGCGAATCAACTGATTCGCGCTCAAGTGAGTGAACCTCGCAGATCACCTGGGGCGCCCCCAAGTTAATAAAAAGCGCGGGTCGACCTTTTAAAATGGTCGTTGAGGTTTTGCCCGTGCAAACCGCATAAGAGAGCATCCTTAGCCGAGTCCAAGGTGCAAGCTGTTCAAGTAAAACCGCCCAGAAGCGAGACTGTAGTGTTCCCGTTCGACATCGCTAGAAGCGGCGATTGAGACATAAAGAAACCATCCAACGTGGTCACCGTTATTCGCTGGACGTATACCAGATTAGTTCCTGCTTGTAATCTCGCGACGAAATAAGAACGCAATCAGCAATTGTAATAAATAATTACGTAACTGCTGGCAAGGTGCTCGCGGCCCGATAACGGGGAAGGACCGGCCGCGCATCACGTAATATGCTAACTCGGCAGATTGGGTTCCTATGCATCAATGCACTTTAAAGAAACGACAACTTCGGGTTTAACTTATTGTTGCGCGCGAACTATTCAATACTTTGCGTTGGTGAACTTTGTATTGCGCTATTAATTGAACTTTAAGCATTTAATTAATATATTTTCCCATGCGCAGTGCGCCATTATTTTATGTATTTGCTTGTGTCTTTATCATTTTCTTACAGTTTATATGTATTCATGTAAACTGTTGGGTTTTTTATTACCATTGGTGTTTGCATTTGTAAGTACAACATTTCAGGTGTATACGGGCTGACTCCGACAATATTAGTTTACCCTTAGCTGCACTGGCGATGTGAATAGAGCCTCATAGCTCACCGACTGGATAAGCTAGCAAACCAGGGCATTGTAACGTAATAATTCAGTAAGTGTAAGAGCTGTTTAAAAGTTACCATTACAATTTATACTAACTATCTACACATATTAACAATTTTAGTGAATAAACTCCTTTTTAGCTGATTTTTGTTGTCACATAACCTCACTTTCACTTGCCGTGTCATTTTTAGAGTTTTGCATTGAAAACATAACTTAACATTCGAGTTGAAAAGCTTTATTTTGGTTGATTTGAGTATAAAATTATTTTATCGCATTTCATTTGCAAATGTACTACATTTCTTCATTCAAAATTGACAAGAAATGTGGTACTTTTATCATTAGCAAAACTTTTATGCCTAGCAACGGCAATTCGTTTTACGTTTGGCAATACTTAAGTGTGTTTTGACACAGATTGACGCAAAATCTCATTAAACATATGTTAAAAACAGTTAGTAACATTTAATGCCAAATCTTTAGCAACCGAAGAAAGAATGATAGAGCTAGATCAGGAACTCAATAGAATACACTGGGACATAATAGGAGTAGCAGTGGTACGAAGAAAAGGAGAGGAATATAACACTAAAGAATGGGAACGGATTTTATTACAAAGGAGATGAAGACAACTCATACGCAGGTGTGGTAGTTATAAAATAAAAACCTAGAGAAAGACGTTCTAAAAATAAACTGCGTGTCCAGCAGAGTGGCGTACATAATCTTACAAAGTAACAAAAGATACAAACTGAAAATAGTCCAGGTATACGCCCTTACCAGCTTTCACGAAGATGAA
Source organism: Agriotes lineatus (assembly GCA_940337035.1). NCBI lineage: Eukaryota > Metazoa > Arthropoda > Insecta > Coleoptera > Elateridae > Agriotes > Agriotes lineatus. Next base: position 77,489 of record CALNHX010003109.1, on the reverse strand, counting down.
GCTATTGACAAATTATATGATGAAATAGTGGGAAGCATAGAGCAAGATCAAACCCACTTCAAGTTAATTATAGGCGACTTTAACGCTAAAATAAGTAAGAATGAAGGGCCATAGAAAACGTGTATGGGAGAATATGGGTTTGGAAGAAGAAATCCAAGAGGCAAATGCTCGTTAATTTCTTAGTCTAAAACAACATATACGCAATGCACAGTTTCTTTATGAAAAAACCGCAGAATAAGTGGATGTGGCGCAGCCCTGATGGATCTACAAAGAATGAGATAGATTTCATAATATCCAACAATAAAGACATCGTCCAAGACGTATCTGTGTTAAACAGTTTTGCAACAAGCTGTGATCACCGAATGGTACGCATGAGAATATCATATAAATAAAGGAGAACGATCCAAATGTGTGTGTCCGTTACGACAATTGCAGACGCGATGTCCCCCATTTGCGTTTGCATGAATTTCGCCGTCGCCTCGGTTTCGCAAACGGGGCGGAGCCCCGAGGTCACCCTTGGAGAGGGGCAAAGCCCCGAGGGCCCCGATGAAGAGGGGCGGAGCCCGGAGGACTACCTTGAAGAGGAACGAAGCCCCGGGCCCCCCCTTGGAGAGGGGCAGAGCCTCGAAGGCCCCCTAGAAGAGGGGCGGAGTCCCGTGAGCCCCCTTGGAGAGGAGCGGAGCCCCAAGAACCCCCTTGGAGTGGGGCGGAGCCTCGGGGTCTCCTTGGAAAAGGGCAGAACCCCGAAGACCCCCTTGGAGAAGGGCAGAGTCCCGAAGGCCCTTTTGGAGGGGGAGGGTCCAGAGGCCCCCCTTGGAGATGGGCAGAGCCCCGAAGGCCCCCTTGGAGGGGGGAGGTGTCCCGAGGGCCCCCTTGGAGGGGGGAGGTGTCCCGAGGGCCCTCTTGGAAAAGGACGGAGCCCCGAAGGCCCCCTTGGAGAAGGGAGGTTCCCCGAGAACCCTCTTGGAGAGGGGCGGAGCCCCGGGGCTCCCATGGAGTGGTGCGAAGCCCCGAGGGCCCCCATTGGAGAGAGGCGGAGCGTTATTTGAGCAGAATTTTGATTAAATCGATGCGATTTTAGAAAAGGAGTCTTAACAATTCGCGTTTCTTTTTTAAAATTATTAGCAAAGCTTTAAACTACTCAGTGGTGAAACATAAAATCACGTTAGCTAAGCGTAGCTAACGTGATTTAGTGACCTTAATAAAATGTGCTAAGCAGCGCATACGAAAATACATCAGGATAGACCGCGCAATAGCGCGCGCAGCTAAGTGGAAATATGAAGCGTATGAAAATTGAAACATTAAAAACAGAGAATGACGGTACCAACAAAAATGGGAAGAAGAACAAAATAAGCTGTCACAACAGCAAATATCTGATATGACAATAAGCAAAATTAACAGTAAAATCACAACAACAGTACTAACAGCATCTAAGGCCGTAAACGTACACTGTAAAAACAAAATAAATAAACTATCAAACGAGACAAAATAATTGCTTGACAAAAGAAGACAGTTAAGACAAAGTAGGAAATGGGATACTGCGGAATACACAGAACTGAACAAAACCATAAAAAAGAAAATACGAATAGATGTGCTAAAATATCATAATAATTAACACAAAAAATCATTGAACAGAATGGAAATATGAAGGTACTAAAATCAAATCTTTCACTTGGAGAGATACATATAACAAAACTAATAAAAACAGATGGACAGGAAAAGACTGACCAAAAAGAAATAGTAAAAGTGGCAGAAAATTGCTATAAAGAATTATATGCCGCCCAAAGACTAACCATTGAAAGGGAATGCCCAAAAGTGATAAATTCCGGCTCAGAAGATATTCCTAACATAACAACAGACGAGATTAGAGGGTTTTTGAAACAAATGAAGAACAATAAATCGCCTGGTGAAGACAATATAATTAGCGAGCATGTATAATATGGCGGAGAAAAACTCTTGAAAACTTTAAAAATATTATTTAATAAATGTCTTGAGGAAGGCGATACACGTAATGATTGGGACAATGCTGTAATAATCCTACTACATAAAAAAGGGGATAGATCAGATGTTCGAAATTACAGGCCCATTAGCTTGATGTCGCATATATAAATTATTCATGAAAGTTATTACGAACCGCCTCACAAGCAAACTTGACGCATATCAACCAGTAGAACAGGCAGGATTTAGAAGCGAGTTTGGAACGACAGATCATTTGCATTCTGAAATTGTTAATTGAAAAATGCAACAAATACAACCTGCCACTAACATTAGTTTATGTAGACTTCGAAAAGGCGTTTGACACATTGGAGATGCATGCTATTCTAAAAGCTCTTGATGACTGTCGCATTGATACCCGGTACTCAACCGTCATTAAAAGAATACAGGGCGGGCCATGGAACTTGTAGCCCTTGACCAATTTTGAATGCAACCCAAATTGCAGATGTCATTGCAAACTAGATTGTCCCTTTTCTTGTGATGCAAAAACTGATCGCAGTAATATCACGAACGCTGACGCATGACAACTGTCAGAATTAACAAAATTAATTCGATAGGGACATATTTATATTTTAATACATGCAAAAGAAACAAACTCAACCAAACGTAAAAAATAATAAGTTATAAATTCCCTAACTATTATAACAAATGTTCGAAATTATCTCCATTAATTTGTAAACATGTAACACGAGCCAAAATAGCTGATGTAATGGATCGTTACTGTTCAAAAGTCATTTACAATTATTCATTAATTAATTGTCCTAATTTTGGTTAAAAACGAACTTTTTGCCTTATCTTTTATTAAGTCTAATTTTTGCCTACAATAAAACTGAGCATTCAGACCATCTGCAAGTTATATGTTGATCTAACGTGAGTCGATTCCCAAAATTATAGTGCATAAGAACTCCTAGATATTAGGCGTCACTCCTCGCATAAAGCTTTTTGGGTTGCATATGTCAAGTTTATTTCAAAGCTCCCTCCAATTCCAATTTTCGAATTGGGTTTTTGCTTATCAGCCTTTTTGGTCATTCGCCATGTTGTGTTGCTACAGATTAGCTGCCTTGTGAATTTACGTGTTGAAACGTACCTTAATTGGGTTATTCCGCGGGCATCTCGCTTGGGAAGTTAATTTTGCTGTATTTGGAATGTTCCGGAGGTGCTAATGCAGTCCCCGTGAAGATTATTTTGTAATTTCCCTATCTCAAACTTAGTTTGGATTCCATCTGGGCAAGAACATGTTTCCTTTTGGCGAAACGGAGCCGAGAACACCTGAGGGTATGTTTTCTTGATGAATAATTGGCTAGATTCTATGGTTTGATGCTCTTTTAGCTCCTACTGTTTGGTGACGTCCTTTTGGATGGTGACGTCCCCGTTGTTTGGTGACGTCCTTTTGTTTGGTGACGTTCCCTTTTTGAGGACTCCTTGTGGTAATCCTTTTTGAGGTCCCCGAGTGATACCGAAGGCCCTTTCCGTGGCTGCCGGATAACTTGTCCCGTGCGAGCGAATCTGCTCCCTAGTTAACCGACGAAGACGGCCCTCAGTTATCGCCTTGAGCTCGGTGAGCATTATGTATTTTAAACGTGTTTCTCACCCATATAAAGTAGTTGATAGAATAATTCACTAAAGTTATCTTTTAACAAATCTATTGCAGTAGTTCATATTCATTAGCTTTTTAGGTTAAAAGTTATCAGGATAGTTGCGCCTCACGCTCCGTTCAAGTGATTATACGTACTATCGAACTTTGTACGGCATTTGCATGATAAAATTTGATCTGTCTCGAGCGTCACGTCACGATAGTGACATAACTTTAGGTTGAATCCAGCCTCAATATAAACCCCGCATTTGCAAGTGATTTCGTGTAAGACTAGCTTGCGACGTTTTGACAAAGTTTGGAAATCTACTTTAGTCACATATCGGTTCGTAAAGCGCTATGATAGGAAACAAGATCTTGGATTCCATGTGGGCGTTATTGTAAATTAAGGCAAACCTTGAGACTGCTCTTGCAGAGTGAGTGGTTGGTCGAATTCAACTAATTATTCCAAGTTTCAAACTGTAATAAATCTGTCATAGCCATGAAGCTATCGACCGCTTTCTTTTGGTAGTGCATTTGGCCACGTCAAAAAGTCAACCTGTAATTCTCCTATGCATACTCCTTTTTTACTTACAATAATTAACTAAATTACTTTAACCTATTTAACTGAATTGCGCCCTCATGTCAACTACGCTTTAATGATTATTTAAATTGTGTGCCAATATTTTGGTGAGGTTTAATAAGACGCTTTATTATTGTGATATAATCTCTCTATTGAGATTTTGTGCCGGTTTACTGTATTATCTGTTATGTGTTTATTGTGGAGCACCCCCCTTTTATTATTGTTCATTATACTGAATCGTTACTTAGGCCAGGGAATTTTATTTATGCCCTTGCCATTATCTCTCCTTTCAGAAAGTGTTTGGTAGCCCATTTGATTGTATGCCCTTTTGTGCGATTAGCAAAGAGTGGGTTATCTGCTACTTGGCGCCCATATTTCTATTTTTCAGCTGAAACTTTTGAGTCTCTTGTACAACCCAAGACCTCCTCCGGGTGAGAAGCCGGCTACCTTTGCTTACCACCCTTACCATCAGAGCGACGGTAACAGCGGTTACAGGATGTCTACTATTCGGTTTCTTAATTCTTCTTCGCGTTCAAATTGCGTTTGGTAAATGGCTCCTCTTCTAATCCAATTTTCTCCATAAACGTCATTTCTTACGTCTCGGTGCTAATGCGCGGGGGCGCCGCCGGAGTTTCGTTATGAATAGTATGTTGGCGGTACTGTACGTATATGTCAAATTCAAGGTTATCAGGTTTGGTTTTCCGTCAGTTTTGACAGAAACCGACACAAAATCTAACCTGTTAACCTCGAATTTGACATAGACGTACAGTGCCACCAACATACTATTCATAACGAAACTACGGCGAGTCGCCGGCGAGCCGCTGGCGAACGACTATGCATACGGGAGTAATTTGTCAAAATGACAATTTGTAATTTCTGTGACATTACCTACGCTGATCTGTTTTTACTTTATAAGAAATATAGCCATCTACAATGTAATGGCATTTGTCATTTGGATTGCAGTCAAAATTCGTCAGGGTCTACATGTTTCGTGGCCCGCCCTGTATATAAAAAGGCAACGAGCACAATAAAGTTAAAAGAAACATTTGGGAAAATACTGTAACGAATGCGAGAACGACTTCCGGATCGATCTAGAAGCAGGTGTGCGCGATGAGTTACAGTGCCTTTATATAGACAGTGGCGACAATACAACTAAGCCACACCCCCGGCGCCATATTTATGCAAATTTCTAACGGGTGTTTATTTAAATCCGTGATCAGAGTCGACTGTGATACGTGTTTTACGTTTGGCAGTACTGAAAACATTCGAGATTTGCAGGTTAAGATTTGCGTCAGTTTATGTCAAAACTGACGCAAAACCGAACCTACTAACCTCGAATTTGACATAGACTGACAATACACTTCAGTACTGCCAAAAGTATAACACGAATCACAGGTGATTTAGCATAAACATGGCGGCTAAAACCACGTGATCTAGGCAGCCAATCTAAAATAGGACACCCCATTGTCGCCACTGTCTATATAAAGGCACTGTACGATGAGTCACTTCGAACAGATGCCCCGAGAACGGGCTCGAGGTCAAATGCGTCATGCTTCCGTCTGGAGTTTCTAGTGAATATCGAGACTATCTGGAAGCTTCCGGAAGGAAATTATTGACCTGCAGTTAGTTCAGTCCTGAGTTCAGTCCTGCGTTCAGTTCGGAATTCGGGAAAAGCCGTGTAGAGCTCCCATGATAAATAAAAGCCCGTGTGTACATATAACTACTGACATAAATAACCATATAAATATAACCTAGTAAATAGAAATAAATCGTGAGTGTTAAGAGTGAAATAAATAAATAGTTGAAGTTTAACCAGTGCAAATATTAAATAAATGTATCGATAGAAACAGAGCCTGTAGTTTAAGTAATTTGTAATCGGATTGATAATTCTCGTGTGTTTGTAAATAATAATAATAATTAATCGAATAGTTGTAAATAAATGTTCAATACAGAAGCAGTGAATAATTTTTAAATAGCCCGAACGTTAAGAACGTAACAATACAAATAGAAAGAGGTGTTAGATAGGGGGGCACGTTGTCCCCGAAGCTATTTACATTGGCCTTGGAAAATGTATTTAAGAAATTGGACTGGACAGGAATGGGTATTAACGTTGACGGACAAAATGTAACACATTTAAGGTACGCGGACGACATTGTGTTAATAGCTAAAGACGAGTCTGAACTAGAAAGAATGACAGGATAACTAAGTGACAAAGCGAAAATGATTGGCTTAAACATTAACAAACAAAAAACAAAAAGTTATGACAAACAGCGAAAATCTCCTCAACATTGAAATATAGACGGAGATCAGAACAGGTGACTTCGTACATATATCTAGGGCATACAATTAAAATTGGAAAGGAGAACCAAGACGCGGAGTTAAATAGACGTATATCGTTGGGTGGAGCAGCCTTCGGTAGATTATCCACAATCCCTTTCCAAATCACTTAAAGGCAAGGGTATTCCATTTCTGTGTACTTCCCGTACTGACTTATGGAACCGAAACAATGACCCTAACTAACAAGGCAATGAATAGATTGGTAATAACTCAACGAGCGATGGAAATAGAATGTTGGGGATGTCATTAAGTGATAGGAAGAGGAATGAGTGGGTTAGAGAAAGAACGGGACTAACGGATATTGTAACAAGAGTTGCTAGACAGAAATGGAGCTGCGCAGGACACGTCGTAAGAGCAGACGATAAATGGACAAATAGACTTTTACACTGGAGACCACGAAGAGGCAGAAGAAGTGTTGGTCGACCACCAAAAAGATGGACAGACGATTTCAAATCTATAGTTGCCAAACAATGGATGAGAACCGCAAAAGATATAAAACAATGGAAAAATAAAGGGGAGGATTATGTCCAATACTGAATGCAAATATATGAAAAAGAAGAAGAAGAAGACAAGAATATTAGAATGTAGAGGTGTAAAGAATAGGGAGATGCAGTGTAGAAAGACTAAGACACCGAAACAGAAGTTACTCGCCTAAATCTGGAACGACATAAGATGAGCATTTAAAATATAAATATTTTACTGATGGTGGTTTGCACTTTTCACAATCCGCTCTTTGTATAGCTACCTTGATTATACGTACGATAAACACATTTTCTCTTCATTACTAAACTCGGCCATTTTGTAGGTCACCGTTTATAACACTTTCAATTACATGAACAGACAAGGTACTGACAATTCTAGCACTACTGTCTATTTTTTGTAAGTTTTCTGGTTCATGGTTTTCTTGATTAAAGACGCAAAACACATTTTTATTTGTAACCTTCTTTACAGGTGGCCTCAGGATTCATTTCACTGACGTTATTTGTGTATGAAGCAAATGCGCAAAATCTAGAATGTCCCCTTCTACTGAATAGGAGAAACTGGTACAAACACAATTTTAGATCATTTCCGTGATTGCTTCATACGCACATGCCGCCAGGGAAAAGATTCCTTCGACAGGTTGACTTTCGGATTTGGTTTTATGAAATTTTGACTGGTGACTTTAGTAAAATAAAATAAATGTTTGACTTACTTATTGTTATTTTGATCACCTAAAAATGCAATAACTTTGTAACGATTGATATTAGATGGAATTTTTCGACTTCAAGGAACCTCAAAAACTTAGTACACTTAAATTAAGTACATCTTATTGTGGGGCCCTCTGCATATACTTGAGTATCATCTACATATTGCTGAGATAAACAAAATCAACAGTGTTTAGCATCTAGTATGGCTATGGAATAGTTCCTAATTTATGAATGCAACTACCACGGCCTGCTGAATTGTGTGACAAACGTCTTAATAACCGTTTTTATGTTTTACTTATCAATTGATACAAATAAAATTTGCGAGTTATCCACCTCGTGTCGTTGCAGATGCGATCGTTGCGTTTGCGGTGGGTCATTATCGTTGAATATGCTGTCAACCCAAAATATTCTTGCAAGTAGCTTTGCATTTTCGGTCAAAGCTACAGGTCATAGACCGGGAGGCGATCAATCATTATATATTTAATTTAAATATAAGATATTTGTATTACCTACATGATTTCCGTTTTGGAGTACTTTAGATTTGGAACCGCTGCCTGTATCATTATTTAAATTTAATTAATTCAAAAGCAAAACAATGTTTTTAAATCTAAATACTACGTATAATATAATAAACACTCATCAAGTACTACTATATTTTCATCTGCTGGTGTTTGATTCAGATTTTTCAAATAAATTTCTCTTCACATATTGTGCAGATTTAGGACTGACAATGAATCTCAAATCAATGGCATGTTTAAATGCTCCGAGGAGGCTAAAAGTCATTAGACATCAATTACGTTAGACATATCATTTGTTACTAAAAATTATAAACTTCCTGTCTTTGAAACCCGTCACCTAGTATAGTATGATCACAATTATTTTCATCTAGTATGACTATGGAATAGTTCATAATTTTTGAATGCATCTATAAGTCACTTAAAAATTAAGTGTCAAGTTTGACATTTAATTATAAACGTAGTTGCAATGGCCTGCTGAATTGTGTGACAAACGTCACTGACGTTTGTCACACAATTCAGCAGGCCGTGGTAGTTGCATTCATAAATTAGGAACTATTCCATAGCCATACTAGATGCTAAACACTGTTGATTTTGTTTATCTCAGCAATATGTAGATGATACTCAAGTATATGCAGAGGGCCCCACAATAAGATGTACTTAATTTAAGTGTACTAAGTTTTTGAGGTTCCTTGAAGTCGAAAAATTCCATCTAATATCAATCGTTACAAAGTTATTGCATTTTTAGGTGATCAAAATAACAATAAGTAACTCAAACATTTTATTTTATTTTACTAAAGTCACCAGTCAAAATTTCATAAAACCAAATCTGAAATTCAACCTGTCGAAGGAATCTTTTCCCTGGCGGCATGTGCGTATGAAGCAATCACGGAAATGATCTAAAATTGTGTTTGTACCAGTTTCTCCTATTCAGTAGAAGGGGACATTCTAGATCATTTGCGCATTTGCTTCATACACAAATAACGTCAGTGAAATGAATCCTGAGGCCACCTGTAAAGAAGTTACAAATAAAAAATGTGTTTTGCGTCTTTAATCAAGAAAACCATGAACCAGAAAACTTACAAAAAAATAGACAGTAGTGCTAGAATTGTCAGTACCTTGTCTGTTCATGTAATTGAAAGTGTTATAAACGGTGACCTACAAAATGGCCGAGTTTAGTAATGAAGAGAAGATGTGTTTATTCGTACGTATAATCAAGGTAGCTATACAAAGAGCGGATTGTGAAAAGTGCAAACCACCATCAGTAAAATATTTATATTTTAAATGCTCATCTTATGTCGTTCCAGATTTAGGCGAGTAACTTCTGTTTCGGTGTCTTAGTCTTTCTACACTGCATCTCCCTATTCTTTACACCTCTACATTCTAATATTCTTGTCTTCTTCTTCTTCTTTTTCATATATTTGCATTCAGTATTGGACATAATCCTCCCCTTTATTTTTCCATTCTTTTATATCTTTTGCGGTTCTCATCCATTGTTTGGCAACTATAGATTTGAAATCGTCTGTCCATCTTTTTGGTGGTCGACCAACACTTCTTCTGCCTCTTCGTGGTCTCCAGTGTAAAAGCCTATTTGTCCATTTATCGTCTGCTCTTACGACGTGTCCTGCGCAGCTCCATTTCTGTCTAGCAACTCTTGTTACAATATCCGTTAGTCCCGTTCTTTCTCTAACCCACTCATTCCTCTCCTATCACTTAATGACATCCCCAACATTCTATTTCCATCGCTCGTTGAGTTATTACCAATCTATTCATTGCCTTGTTAGTTAGGGTCATTGTTTCGGTTCCATAAGTCAGTACGGGAAGTACACAGAAATGGAATACCCTTGCCTTTAAGTGATTTGGAAAGGGATTGTGGATAATCTACCGAAGGCTGCTCCACCCAACGATATACGTCTATTTAACTCCCGTCTTGGTTCTCCTTTCCAATTTTAATTGTATGCCCCTAGATATATGTACGAAGTCACCTGTTCTGATCTCCGTCTATATTTCAATGTTGAGGAGATTTTCGCTGTTTGTCATAACTTTTGTTTTTTGTTTGTTAATGTTTAAGCCAATCATTTTCGCTTTGTCACTTAGTTGTCCTGTCATTCTTTCTAGTTCAGACTCGTCTTTAGCTATTAACACAATGTCGTCCGCGTACCTTAAATGTGTTACATTTTGTCCGTCAACGTTAATACCCATTCCTGTCCAGTCCAATTTCTTAAATACATTTTCCAAGGCCAATGTAAATAGCTTCGGGGACAACGTGCCCCCCTATCTAACATCTCTTTCTATTTGTATTGTTACGTTCTTAACGTTCGGGCTATTTAAAAATTATTCACTGCTTCTGTATTGAACATTTATTTACAACTATTGGATTAATTATTATTATTATTTACAAACACACGAGAATTATCAATCCGATTACAAATTACTTAAACTACAGGCTCTGTTTCTATCGATACATTTATTTAATATTTGCACTGGTTAAACTTCAACTATTTATTTATTTCACTCTTAACACTCACGATTTATTTCTATTTACTAGGTTATATTTATATGGTTATTTATGTCAGTAGTTCTATGTACACACGGGCTTTTATTTATCATGGGAGCTCTACACGGCTTTGCCCGAATTCCGAACTGAACGCAGGACTGAACTCAGGACTGAACTAACTGCGGGTCAATAATTTCCTTCCGGAAGCTTCCAGATAGTCTCGATATTCACTAGAAACTCCAGACGGAAGCATGACGCATTTGACCTCGAGCCCGTTCTCGGGGCATCTGTTCGAAGTGACTCATCGTACAGTGCCTTTATATAGACAGTGGCGACAATGGGGTGTCCTATTTTAGATTGGCTGCCTAGATCACGTGGTTTTAGCCGCCATGTTTATGCTAAATCACCTGTGATTCGTGATATACTTTTGGCAGTACTGAAGTGTATTGTCAGTCTATGTCAAATTCGAGGTTAGTAGGTTTGACTTACTTATTGTTATTTTGATCACCTAAAAATGCAATAACTTTGTAACGATTGATATTAGATGGAATTTTTCGACTTCAAGGAACCTCAAAAACTTAGTACACTTAAATTAAGTACATCTTATTGTGGGGCCCTCTGCATATACTTGAGTATCATCTACATATTGCTGAGATAAACAAAATCAACAGTGTTTAGCATCTAGTATGGCTATGGAATAGTTCCTAATTTATGAATGCAACTACCACGGCCTGCTGAATTGTGTGACAAACGTCAGTGACGTTTGTCACACAATTCAGCAGGCCATTGCAACTACGTTTATAATTAAATGTCAAACTTGACACTTAATTTTTAAGTGACTTATAGATGCATTCAAAAATTATGAACTATTCCATAGTCATACTAGATGAAAATAATTGTTGATCATACTATACTAGGTGACGGGTTTCAAAGACAGGAAGTTTATAATTTTTAGTAACAAATGATATGTCTAACGTAATTGATGTCTAATGACTTTTAGCCTCCTCGGAGCATTTAAACATGCCAATGATTTGAGATTCATTGTCAGTCCTAAACCTGCACAATATGTGAAGAGAAATTTATTTGAAAAATCTGAATCAAAGACCAGCAGATGAAAATATAGTAGTACTTAATGAGTGTTTATTATATTATACGTAGTATTTAGATTTAAAAACATTGTTTTGCTTTTGAATTAATTAAATTTAAATAATGATACAGGCAGCGGTTCCAAATCTAAAGTACTCCAAAACGGAAATCATGTAGGTAATACAAATATCTTATATTTAAATTAAATATATAATGATTGATCGCCTCCCGGTCTATGACCTGTAGCTTTGACCGAAAATGCAAAGCTACTTGCAAGAATATTTTGGGTTGACAGCATATTCAACGATAATGACCCACCGCAAACGCAACGATCGCATCTGCAACGACACGAGGTGGATAACTCGCAAATTTTATTTGTATCAATTGATAAGTAAAACAGAAAAACGGTTATTAAGAGAGATGGTGGGACAATAGAACTAATTCACAATCCAGAAGCACGCGCACTGCGAAGATGGATGATGCCAGGACCTAAGTTGCAAAGACTATAAAGGGCTCCGAAAAGTACATCCTTCAGAAAATAAATTCTGATAAACACCATGAAAATGAAAAATCACTCCAACGAAAGTTTCTCATAGATGTGAAAAACTCAGTAGTTGAATTCAACAATGCAGGATTCCCCTTGGAAGCTACCGCATCTTTACGTATAATTTTTGATTTAAGGTACAATTAAATTGCAAGTTCAGGAAATGCCTCGAGTATCCCGCAATTTGTGACTGTATGTTTTGTTGCCTACCCTCATCTTTTATTTTTGGTATTTTGAAAACCCTTAAGCTTTAAAAGATTCTACTGAATTTTCAAAATAGATTGCTATCATGATTTCCGGCGACCATTTTATAGCAATGATCTGGTGAGATTTGTTCCTTCTGTTGCTGTAGATGTAATCTGGAATTTTCACTTCGTGTGGATATTATAATTCCGGAATTATTGTGCTTTCTATTGATAAGCTGTCAGAAATTGTATGTGAGATTGCTGAAATAAAGCTGGTTATACTGAGATAAAAATGTATTTCTGTGCAATCACCTACGCTTGGCCACTGTAAAACTTTGATACGTTGCTATCATTTCGTTTTGAACATCGATTTCGATATTGTGTTATTTTAGGCCTTTCTCGTACCTCTAGTGGCTCGTTAGTGCCATGCTCTGCATATGTTCCCTCTTGGGCTTTGATGTCGCCTTCTATAGCACCTGGAGCACCAATTCGTACGCAGTTCTGAGCCTCTCGGTTACTGTAACTGCTCCCGAAAACTGAGATCACATGGCCTTTCTCTCGTGAGATAACTGGAGAAAAGCCTACCACAGCCTACTTTGCACATTTGCTTGGACAACATCTCAACAGGATTTCCAAGTCCACTACACTGCACAGCTTCTCCAAGGCCGCTGCTCTGCTATACATCTACAGGTACCTTCGTCGTATAAAGCTCACGTGTTTTGAGTCATATGAGTTCTCAAACTGAAAATATCAATCCGTGGAGTTTCTGTGGTACTGGAAGCGTTTATACTTAGGCAGGACTCTGACAGGCTAGAAAGCGTTTGCAATCGAACAGTTACGATCGCCTGAAATCGCTTGAAATGTAAGTGAACATCTGACAGCGTCGTTCGGCATCCAGCTTCCATGAGAGTCATTGTTCTCGCGTAAACACACATAACCTCAAAATAGTGTAGTGTTATAGTTTTTATAGTACTCAAAATCACAGTCTTGACATTTTAGAAAACAAAAACAAACTTTGGGGTTATGTAGCCACGTGCTTATACAGTTTAGTGTGCATTGAGTATCGTTCTGTGCAACTTGCACTGAACTACGCAAGCGCCAACCATCGTCCGCTATCGTCTAACAACAAAGTTTTCCAGTCGAATTGAATTTCGTGCTGGACGGTCGATTTCGACCGCTATCGATCGTGACCGTTCGATGTTGTCAGAGTAGGCGCATTCAAGTATATGCATTTGAAATGTTGAACGATCGCTACCGATCGACGTAATTTTTCTGTCAGAGTCCTTTCTTACCGTTACCGCTTACCGGATGGTACAGAGTATATATGTATTATAGTGGCATCTCTGTTCTGCGATTTTTAGTCGCATTCAACTCGCGAAGCAATTCGTGGTTTAGAGCTCATAGTAATAATAAAAAAAACTGTATTTTTCCAACTCATAATAATGCGAGGAAATACTCAATCACACCAATTAAAGTGTGTCATTTACCTTGAGCGCATGGTATCAACTGCATAGTTTTCGTTTTCCCATAATTTAGATCGTTAGGTGACTTGATGATACTCCCGTTTTCCGCTATCGCTGAATAATAATAATTTTATCAGTCACTTTGATAGCTGGGTTATGTGTGCTCGAGAAAAGTCGTACAGTTTGTTATATTTAATAATATTTGAAACTACCTAATAATCTTACGACTAGCTTAAGATCTACAGAATTGTGAACTGATTCATTTACTAATCTGTGTTCTAGTTCCCAATAAGTGTAACATATCGCAAATTTGTTTTTGCTCACTTGAGCATCATGAAGAGATGTACGAGTACACACTGTAAATAAACATTTAGGTTACATCAATTTTTGGCATTTTCCTTCATTGCTTTTATGAAACAGCTATGTGGTTTAGGAAATTACACTAACACCTATATGTTTTTGGTTTGAACGGTCTCGAGCCCAGTCCTGCTCAGGAACTAGCTGGCAAATTGCCACACCACGAGACAATTCTTGGACCACCGTGTTGTAAAGAAATACCGGTGATTTTATTTTAGTATTTTTTTGTATACAGAAATTCCCCGTGTAGCAACCTGTGACGGAGCAATATGATAACTAAGTCCAATATGATTTTATTATAACTAAGGACATTGCGTTCGAAAATACTGCTCAAAATCTGCTGTACTGGCCAGAAAAAGTTCACATGCAGGTACCTGAATAAACCCTCGATTGCAGTAGATGGATTTCGTTTTGGAAATGTGTAGACAGTTTTTCACCTAGCTAGTTTAAACTTCTATTTCTATTGACCGGGCCTTTAGTCAGTAGCGATAATTAAATTAAAGAAGATAAAAATATGCTAGCGTGTGCTTTTTTATTGTTTTTTAAGAACACACAAAAATAGCAAAATAAAAATGTGGTTGTACTACCTAATGGTTATTAATCCAAAATGTTGCAAAAAATAACACATTGGTAAAGAACAAGGTAACTAAATGTTTGTAAACTAAAAACATAATAAACAAGAACAAGAGTTGGGTTGTTCTATTTCTTCAGACGTTTCGCAAATGGCAACTTCAGAAACTTCAGAAAACAGTTCGTTGTTGGTTAGTATATTTTTGTAATATTGTATGAAATCAATATCTTGCCATTTCCCTTAATGTTTTTTTTTTAGTATTGTGTTTATATCTTGGAGCTTCTCTTCTTTTACCATCTTGCCTTGTGGTATCTTCGTCAAGATTATGTTTCTAATTTGTTTTACGCGTTTCATCACACATCTTGGAACTGCAATTTCTGATCGTCAAGCTTCGCCTTGTATCAGAACCACATTCTTCTTGGATCTCATTAAAATGAATCTTTTACTAGGAAGGAAATTAAAGTGCCACTAAGTAGGAGGCTTTATAAATTTATCTAATGCAGCTTTCCAGGTATATACAGGACAATCTGTGTCTAAATATGTTACAGACGCATGCTGTTTAATAATGTCAAAATATTCGTCTGGTTTTACCATTATTTTTGTCTTGCGAATTTTCTTTTCGATTTGTGCAAAGACCCTGTCTGGTGGCAGAAAGGAATGCCCTACTATAGGGAATATCACCTCCACTCTTTTTAAATTAATGGGTGCTTTATTGTGAAACCAATATGCTAGCATCCCCAAAAATACACTGTTTTTATTTTGACCTCTACACCCATCCGCAACACAACGGAGAGTGGAGGCATTAGACAAATCCAATTTGGTTAACAAAAAATCATATACACAGGAATATTTGAATATTCTTGTTCACTCCATACATAGGAAAATGCATAATTTTTAATGGTTCTTTGGAACTATCTTTACACAATGGTAAAGTTATATAAGTAAAGTTGTATTTTCTAATATACTATTTGATCAGGAACCCTCAGAAAATTCTTCTGGCAATCGAACGATATAGTAACTAGGTTGTCTTTCTTCTCTTTTAAAATATTATAAAATGCTGTATATTTCATTTTGTGAAGCCTTTTTTCGAAAATTAATGCATCTTTTGAAACAATTTTTGGCTTCGCCTAATTGTTTCGCCAGATATCCAATTATTTCAGGCTTAACCTGTATATTTTTACTTGAATTATATATCCTTTGCATTTCGAATTCGTAAATTTTCCAAAGCAGCTTATTTTGTACCTGTATGAGTTCCTTTCGTTTGCGCGATGCCCTTTCTGACCTGCGCTATCTCTTATCAGAGTGCAAGCCTTCTTATGGGCACGAAGTTTTCGTCCGAGGCACTTGCTGTCTTAACCTAAGCCCGCCGTCATCGGCGCGGCTAAGGCTTGATTTTAATTGAGTCAAATTACGTGCGCTCAACCAATTTTTATGAGCATTGTGTTTCCTAAGGGCTGATTATGATCAGGTACGATGGCGCTCTTTTGATTTGTTATTCGCATAGTAATTACATTTTTTCTTAGCTCTTAATTACCAATTTCATCCACGAACTCATCTCGGAAACTATGGCTAGTTTAATCTCATTTTCGACACTTGCTGGCGTTCTTCGTTTTTGGCTGCAAGGTGTGGATGCTGCCGCTGTAATCACCGGGCATCCACGGCGACCTCGTCCCTTATATGCAGTTCACGACCACTTTATGTTGAACTGAAGGGTGTAGCAACCCCTAGCCGGCGTTTGCCTGTTAGCCGTTTATGAGCGTTGGAGAAGCGAGGTTAGTTTGTGCTTTATCGTATCTTCAATACCTGGATTTTACATTTATACAGTTTAAACCCGTCAATATTTAAAATTTAAATGCATACGTTCCGCAATTATTGATATGTAATGTTCAATTTCATTCATGCTCTTGCTTTTTACATTTGAATTTTTATGCTTATATTTAATTATGCTCAGTATTTAAAGTTGCAATTTTGATGTGTATCGACCCTCTGTAAAAGGTACAGTCACGCTTTTTTATTTTCAATAGCCTAACAGAAGGTTTTATTAAATGACTGTGATAAGCTTATCCCACGAATGTTTTTTGGTAAAGTTATTAAAATAACCCGAAAGGCGTTTTTTAATTTTATGCGTGTCGCAACCTTCAGTTTACGTACACAACTTTGTTATCACATTATTTGCATTTTAATTATTCTGATAATTTACTACTGACACTTCAAGACTATTTTATTGATTATTAATTAAACGCTAGTCACTTGTAGTTTATTTCTTCTTATTATTCGAAATCTTTTGATTTTTGGCGCCCATTTCCTTTCCTTTTTTGAAGACATTCCAGGGTACACAGCTGATGATTTGAACCTACGATCCAAGGCCGCCGTAATTTGAGTTAGCTAGGGCCATCGCGGTGAGTAAAGAGTTTTCAGAGCTGCCGTGGTGTATAAACTGTAGGGGGGTTGATCTGCGATTTTTACTAACATAGATTAATTTTATTAATTAATCGCAGGTCGGCTTCTTTATTGTTTGACTTTAACCGTTTGGTCTTGCTCAGTTCTTAATTTTTCTGCCAATTCAAGGCAATTTGAACACGCATCAGTACGAGATGTGCCAAAACCAATGTAGGATCTTGTGTTAAAAACTCTTCTAAAATAAGCACAGTTCACTTTCAATGAATTATCACATACAGTGAGCGCCAAAAAGCATTGGTCAGTTTCAATTTGTAATAACAATTTATTTGCTTAAATTACTATTTCTTAAAGACTAAGAATGGGAGATTCACTTATGAAAAATGCTGTGGGTTAAATGACTCCCCTCTTGTTGAATGCACTCTTTTAAACGGTGGCCGAAATCTCTCATCACACGTTGCCGCATATCCTGCAGTACAGCTTCAATATTTTCCCGAATAAACATTTTAAGCTTTTCCAGATTTCTTATCTTTCTTGTAAATACTCTGCTCTTCAAGTAATCCCAAAGGAAAAATCAGGAGTGTTTATGTCCTGCGATCTCGAGGGCTAATGAAGGTCACCATAGCAAGAAATCAGTTTATTTGGAAACGATTGTCGTAGGAGATTCGTATTAATTCTTGCGGTGTAATTTGTAATTTGTAGCACCGTCCTGTTGAAACCAATATTCATTTACTATCTCCTCCTCTATTTGCAATAAAAAGATCTTTAAAGCATGTAATGTCTTTGAGATGTAACTGTTACCGTTTCACCAATTTCCTCGAAAAAATGAGCCCCGACAATTTTTGACGGTGAAACAGCACACCAAACTGTCACTTTCGGAGGATGTCAAACATTGAAACAAAACTCCCAAGTTTCCGATTTATGAAGAAATTATTATTGATTCCATAGGTGAAGAGTATGGGTTTTTATTATGTATTGAAACTGACCAATGCTTTTTGGCACTCACTGTAGAATCTAATAAGAGCATTAATTCTTTCCGGATTTTTTTGAGTGCGTTCCAACAACGTCGCGTCATATTAAAATTAGGACGTTGTTGGAATGCACGAAAAATAATATCCGGATATGAATTAATTCTCGAATGCAGATTCGATAAGAAAATCGTAACGACACAAGCCCTCAAAGTTAGGTTGGTCTACCTACAACAAATTACCAAGAAATTTTGTTTTGTCTTGGTTACGGCTAGCGAACTAATTTTTCTATTGGTCATTAATGAGTGTCGTACGATTTTCACAAGAATTATTATACACACGGTGCATTTTCTGAATATTTGAATCACTACTTAAATAAACGCGAACACTCGACTTAGACCGTAAGTAATGTGACTCGATGCATTGAAATGTTTTAATGAAGATTATAACCGAACTCCTTTTATCGTTACCATGAGTTTCTTTTGGAAGAACACCGGTAGTTAGAAACCTCTTGGTAACACCCTGTACGCGAAGCTTTTTTAGATTTAAAATTTTGAGAAATGTATCTCGACAGACAGGTACCTACTGTTTTCGTATTCACTTTGACAAAATATTTTATAATAGTTGTATGATTTTCACGAACAGCACTAACAGATCTACATCTTTTCACTGGGTACTCGAAATACATTTTAAAAATAAATACATCCTGGATAACTGTCGTAGTGTGCGCATAAAAATTTCATAAAATTTTCTTATTTCTGCGTCCGTCAGTTCGGTACATTTGTATGCTTTATCCTTTGTGCTATGTCTATATTTGGATGTCACAGGCCCCAAAGCCGGAATATACCTATAACAACACCGATCTGTAGTTTATTAATTTTTAAACAGTCTTAAACTAACAACAATACAGTTAGCTTACAACACTAATCACTCTTTTTTCCCTTATTTCTCTACCAGTCGCTTGGATTACAAAACTTTTTCGTGCTTTGTCTGGAGGCGATTCTTCAATACGTGTTTCCATTTCTTTACACTAAATGTTACGCAACAAACGACATCAATAATGATCAATTGCCTATTAATAATGTACAACAAGCAATCAGCTGATACAATGTTGTGAAACTGTTATAGCGCTACAGCGATTATGCTCAGAAGCCAAAACCACGTAATGTGGATGTGGTCGCCATTGAAACAAACTTGGTGATGGATGTAGCCGCTTTTGCAAAATATGCCTCTGTTTAGACGCACATTTAAGCTGGATCTAGCCGCTTTATAGTCTAGTCAAGTTTTCAGAAAATCGAACTTTTAGAAGCATTTTTTATTACTTTTGGGCAAAAGGTCTTTTCCCCCTATTTCGACCCTGCTGAATCCGAAAATGCCGGTTGCCCAAGCGAAATCCTGACCGGAAGTGAAATATCCAAGATGGCGGCCAATTTAACGCCAAAACCGGAAATCAGTGCTGTAATGCTCCCCTTTGACATATGAATGCGTCCAAAATGCCTCTTGGTATGTCTTTGAGTATGAGGAATTCAAAAATACACTGTACAGAAACATTGGTTAAGTTTTTTTTAAGATGGCGGCTAAGATGACGCCATCATCGTTATACTCCTTTTTGAGGTAAAAACGAGTGTGACGTGTCTCGATATATGAATCCAGCACTGCTTTCGGCATTGCCTCAAAGTAAAGTATTAAAAGTAGTATACCACAATTCAAAGTGCGGCTCCTGCATGTCAAAAAATGGAACAATTGGCAGCTCATTTAATTCTTTGCGAATTGGAAGAGTGAAGTATCAGCACCTTTTCTCTGAAATGCAACCATTTGTGTTGTATGAAAGTTTTTTTTTCTCATGAAGAGTGTCAGTTAAAATGTTAATGTTGTCAGCAGTGACGTGAAGAATAGGATCAGTATCTTCTAAATCAGAGGAACGTTTGAAGTTCAGAGGAACAATCGCACCAGTTTCTTTATCAATCAGCCTGCAAAACATTGCTGTAGGTCATATAATGACCTGCGGCATGCAATAAATTGACCAGTTTCTTGCTTCTTGTGGCCTGATGAACTGTCAGAGCAAGACCAATATGTTTTAGTGTTAATTTCTTTCCCTTGCCGACCATCTACACTATATCCTGTGCTATAGATATTACGACATCACAGATTAAAGTTGGAATTTTCTCCCGACATTCTTCGTCATTAGTAATTACTATCACGTCCATCATCTAGGTCACTACACAAGGTGTCCAAAATATCTGCTCCCTTCAATAGCACATTTATGAAAAGATGCAAGGAATCTAGCACATAGACTTACAGTGTCACCAATTATACATTTCAGTATTGCCAATGTTAAACTATTACTGTTTTGTTATTTCTTAACGGCCTAGGCTGTTAAGTGTATAACAACCATGGCTGTTATGGGGAACTTTTCAGTCAGGTTGACAGTTCTGTTATTGACAAATAACAAGTAGGTGTTATGAAAAACTGTTTTTTAGTATTGTGATTTCTCTTTAGTTTTTTTATTTTGTCAGCAGAAATAAAGGTGGCATAACAGCCTAACCAATGCTTTTTTCACAGTGTATTTTTGAATTCCCCATGCTCAAAAACATACAACTGGACATTTTGGACGCGTTCCTATGTCAAAGGAGGGCTTTACAGCGCCGATTTCGGGTTTCGGCGCTATATTGGCCGCCATCTTAGATATCTCATTTCCGGTCAGGATTTCGCTTGGGTAACCAACCGGCATTTTCGGATTCAGCAGGGTTGAAATAGGGGGAAAAGACCTTTTTCCCAAAAGTAATATAAAATGCTTCTACAACTAAAACGGAGAGCTTTTTTCGATTTTGCGACTAGACTATTAGAAATCACCTTATTTTACCACGTGAAAGAGCATATTTTATAGTACAGTTTTCCACTGTTAGTAGAATTTTGAGAAAATATGGATGTAGTTCCTATTGCAAGTAGACGCCTCATTTACTAGCATATTAGTAAAAATAGTATGACATTTCAAAATTTGTAATAAGTATATTTAACATAAAAATATGTAAGTAACATCAAGGATTGCCTCAATGTATCGTTGCTAAGACGTTGCTTGTATTTACATGGTTAGGTACCGTGAGAATGAGGGAGAAATAACTTGAAAAATCCCTTGGGAGTTATGAGTAGCTCTTCATATTTGGTATCTATGACGAAAATGGACAATATCATGTTGCCAATAAATAAAACTAGTTTTAGCCCGCTATTTTCAGCTGCCATTTTGAAACAAAATGGAACTCAAAAATGTCCTCCTCTTACTTATGTATGATTTGCATACCAAATTTGCTGCTTTTATCGAAAAGTGCACCATTTAGTTGCTTATCCGCTCCCCCAATGCTGATAGTAAGAATATTGAAGTGGAATTATCCTGTATTGTTGAAAATTTCGAAAAATCCAAATTGTGGAATATTCCTCATTGGGAAGTGCTGCCGTAGTTCTTCCATGTCAAACGCAGAGATGGCGCCAGATGAGCGACCCATTTCCCGCAACATCAGAGGCTGCGTCGATAAAATAGAGTTATTTCCGCGCGAATTGCGCGCACACTCGAATTTCGGCGGGTTGTGGCTTATCAGGCGACGGCAGTAACTTGTTGCGGTGCTGCAAGTCCGACGCGCCGCGTCGCCGTCTGCGGGTGCTGCGTCTTGCGTCTTGCGTCGTCGAATCCGCTAAAAGTGCAAGAAGTTGCGTGTTGTGGACTCTTTTTCGCATTTCCAGCCCGAGTGGCAGTCGGAAAAGCGCAGCGGCAGGAGCTCGGCCGCGAGCAGAAGTTTAAAAATAACCGGCAAATTAATTTAATGCCAGTGTTAATTGCTAAAGGTAACACTTATGTTTATTTGTTTTCAATAACGTACAGCTGCATGCTACGTACGTAGCGGCCGTCACGTTTCCACGCGTTTTTCCCAACGTGCGTCGCCTTTAATCCTTAAACTTTATTAAATATCCCTAAAATTTCAGTTTCACCCCTGGAAATAATTCAGGCGTAACTTCATGAAAGTTTTCTGGCCACCCGCGCGACACGAAAATCCAATTCGCTGGTACTCAAAAAAATAATATACTTCACCGCTTATCTGCGTTACGCACGCTTAAAGGGCGAGTGTTTAAATCTGCTCTTTCTATGATTGCGATAGCATAAATCGCTTTGTTATTCAACCTATGTAGTAAATTAGCTACGGAGACAGCTGCTGGCTCCTGAATTGTTATATTTGTCGCTTCCTAAAAAATGTTGTTTACCATCATATTTCCATTCTTTGCGTTTTGGCCCAAGCTCTTTGATTAATGTGTTTTTGTACACGCCACAATAGCGGTCTATTTTTGCAATGGGATTAAGCAACAAACGAAAAGATTAAATAATGAGCATACAAAGCGAACAATAAGTTTGTTATGAAGACGGGGGCTTGTAGAGCCGCTTAAACCTATCTTTGTGTTTGAGCCACAGAATTATAGAGGTAGGCGAGCAAGCTTAGTTATTGAAAGCAAATCTGCTAAATTAAGCAGAGCAGATAGTTGGTTTCTAAGTCCTAATGTTGCGAAAAGACCAAATTTTCATATAAATATTCGAATAAATTTTATAACACTTTAACAATTTATTTAAAAAAATCTGGAACCCACCGGTTTTTATAAAAAAAAACACTTTAAATGCAAGATATTTAAGTTGGAAATATTCTAAAACAGTGAAATTTGGAGTTAGAAAAACAGCCAAAAAGCAGTAGTTGTGGAGGTAATCGATATGTTTCTAATGAAATCTATTTTTTTTGGGCTTTAAAGGGCATGAAATTTTTAAATCAGTTTTATGCGGCATTCATTCCTAAAATTATAAAAACGGTACATATACATAGTCCAATAGCTGTGTAGTGAAGGTTCGACAAATTATTTACTGCTTAATCGTAATTAAATGCAATTACGTCACATAGAAATTTTTAGCTACGATCATAATGATTTCAAACATTCAGACTGAACCTCGAATTAGTTGTCAATATTTGGCGATCTCATTTTTAGTATGGAAACTCGATCTTTACCAAAACAATAATGAAACTACTTTCCTGACTAGTGAGGAAAACAGTTTACCTGACTCAAATAAATAATAGTATATTATGATACTGGTGTATAAGTAGGCCTTTAAAGCACGCGCGACGAGTTTAAGCTAGTGCTTTAATGGCACTTAGACACGTGTATCATACACTATTTTTTCTTCGATCGTAACAGAATTATAAATTAGTTCGGTGACACTTTTTCCGTCACATTTAGGTTATGTTGACATTCAAATTTACGGCAGAGGGTGTTTTAATATACATAGTATTAAAACATGCCACCAATGGCAACGTTAAAAAAAGACGTAATTCGGGGGCCCATATTAAGAGTGCTACAAACGTCACTTTTGACAATAGAAACTGTGCAAAAAGTTGGCATTTTAACACGATCGTAGAAAAATACAATTAAATCCGTACAGTAACAGTCATAATAGTAATTTACGATACAAGTGCGTAAAGCTACTCTTTAGTCACGAGTGGGGTAGAGTTAAAACGCTCGCTCACTCGCGTTTTAAGCCTCGCGTATGACTAAAGATGCTTTACGCATGTGTATCGAACAATATTTTATCTACGATAGAATCTAGAAAACACGGCAAATATAAAAAAAATGTTTAATGTAAATTAGGATTACCAGCAACCGGTCGTAATTTTGCGTGTTTTAAATTTTAAAACACGTTGCTGCTGACAACGTGCCTAATTAATTTTTTTAAACACGTTACTACTGACGACGTAAACTAATGAAAACATGTTATTAAACAGTCGTTTTACAAACTTACGACTGCCAACTAAAAGGCAATTTTACACACTGTCGTAGATAAGAATATTTTCCTTATTATTCAGGAAAATACACTTTTGGACAAAATTAGGACCACCAATAAAATTTAATATAACTCTACGAAAACATAATATAATTAAGTAAAATTTCGAAATATATATTTTTTTAATGTTCTACGTTATTTATTTAGTATGCCATAACATATTCACCACAAACAATGGAGGTTTTTCCATGGAAATTACCATCGTAATTTAAAGAAAGTTGTAGCTGTCTCTGGAGAATTTTAAAATATTATCATGTTTTATCTAAAGTATGCCATTGGACCCCCGAAGAGGTATCATAATTAATTATGCTTTCAACACCAACAAATACGTGGTCCCTTAGTTTTTTCCAGAAGTATTTTACATGATTCCAAGAAATAGCTACAAAATTAAATAAGCTCTTTATTTCCTTTTATTAATAATATTAACATAAGCTAAATAATTAATCCGTCAATATGATTTTTGCTAAAAAAATTAGACAAGTCAAAAGTAGTGGTGATTACTGTATGATTACTTAAACAGTCGCCGTGTCCACTTGTTCGCTAATGTTCCACTTATCGGACTGAAATAAGTCCGGCTCAAACATTTTCTTGCTACCGTTACTATAAATATTGCTTGATTAAAATTACCCTATATTTAAAGACAAAAAAAGATAAAACATTGTATGTTATACGTCCGGTAAATGTTTCTTCACAGTATTCGTTTAGAAATTTCATCGAAATCGTACTGTAAAAATTAATTTACTGGACTACAAGAAAATGCCATAACTTGCGCTCTTTTGCAATTACAAATTCCAAATTCCTAACTTGTTTGATACTACGTTGACAGACGCAGTCGCAGTCACATAATTTCAAGGTGGATGGGAATACTTTTGTCAAAAACATGCATTTCCATTAAAAAATCGATGGCTACATAACTCGAAATAAAAACAGCCCCAAAGTGATAATTAATATATATTAAGGTTTTATCAACAGTACTCTATCGAAATCGTTGTCGTCTTGTCGAGATACCGCAAGTTGATAATTTGAGTAGATTTTTGTTCGAAATTTAGCTTTCGGGTGAAGACAAAAGTGTTGGTGATGGGTTCTCAGTTGAAGAGATGTACCGTATGATCAAAAACTTTTATCCTCTAGAAGGCTGTGAAATTGTTTTGTTAAAAATTTATGTTGGCAGTCGTGGTAGTAAAAGTCACATTGACATTTTATATCTGTCAGTTTAAGGTTATGTCAATAATGTCATTTTAACAAATATAAACATTTTTGTTGAATACATATAAGTGTTAATAACAAAAACAACTGCAGCTGTGAAAAGTGATTTCCTCCATTTTCCATGCACAGCACCACT
The DNA here is from genome assembly GCA_940337035.1 of Agriotes lineatus. Classification (NCBI taxonomy): domain Eukaryota; kingdom Metazoa; phylum Arthropoda; class Insecta; order Coleoptera; family Elateridae; genus Agriotes; species Agriotes lineatus. The sequence continues at coordinate 52,026 of CALNHX010003109.1, read as the reverse complement.
TCGTGTTCAGTATTAAACATTCTGTCAAAATTAAGTGATTGTGTTGAAACTGTATAGGTTATATTTTTAAGTACCTTTACCCACTGCCAACATAAATAAATTTTTTTAAAAAATCTACAGCACTCTACAGGTTAAACGTTTTCGATCATTCTGTATTTTGTTGGAAAATTTTACTGAAAAAATATTTTTGAAATTGGGTGAAAGAAATAATACATTACAAAAACCTTCTTAGAAAATTAAGACACAGGCGCCAAACATTAATCTTTTTAACTTTATTTTTGGCAACAGTTTGTTTTGAAACTATAATTACTTACACGATAAATTATATAATCAAAGGTAAAAATGATTGTAATCAATTTTGTAATTTTGTCACTTCGAAAAATTGAAGGAGTTGGCACTTTTGGCGTTAAATATTTGCAGGGCCTCCTTTGTGCAACCTTAAAAAACGCCTCCCTCCTTGAAAGTAAATGAAGACAAGTAAAAAGGTCGTCCGACAAGTTATAATGCAACAATTGCTCTAAATACACAACTATTGTAAGTAAACGTTGAATTACCAGAAGCATACCAAAGCAATTCACATCTGGCTTCTTCTGACACTTGCGGAAAAACAGAAAATCATATCGACTTTCATTTTTAATGCAAGAAGGGCTGCTTAAATTGAATTTTTCAGAGCCGAGAGAAGGAAATCGCTTGCGACATTGATTTGGCAGTGACAGTATTCATGAAATTGAAATTGTTATGGTTATGAATTACGAAATTCTATAGAATTATCGCAAAATGTTTCGAAATTTTAGACTATTTAACCCGGTTGTCCATTGATAGGGTCTGTGGTGTCCTAATTTCAAGTACTATTTTGAAGCAATTTTGGATTTGTTTTAGTATATCGAAGGCGTCGTTCAATATTTTTAATCATAAAAATAAAATTTTTTAAAAATAGTCTTAGATGTAATCAAAACAAGTTAAGCATTTCTCGTAGCCCTATTTGCAAAAAAATAGAAAACTAAATAAAAAAATCTGGTGTGATACACTCACACAACTTCCTTTTACAGTGATCTTATAATTAGCCAAAAATTTGATTTTTAATTTCTAAGCATTTGTTAAAAATTTTCAAAAATTGCAAATTCTACAAAAACGGTACAAAATAGAGAGTTAGTTGAAGAGACAATTTTTTTCTAGAATTTTAAGCTGAATTAAAATATGTAATAATATACCGGGTGTTGTATTTAAAATAGAAGTTAATAAAAAAAATAGAAAAAAAACAAAAGAAACCCATTTTAGAAGTATTCAACTGGAAAATCATTTATCTCACATCAATACACATTAAAAATTTAATAAAAATATAAAGTTTGAAAAAAATCGTTAGAGCCGTTTTTGAAAAAATCGAAAAAAATTAAAAAATCGCAAAAGTAAACACCTACTTCCGGTTATGCGATTTTCTTCAAAAGCTTGCTGTCTCATCTACATAGTACATAAAACGTATATATAAAGTTTCAATGCCATACCTCTTTTCGTTTTTGAGATATTCTGTTCACAGACACACAGACAGACACACAGACAGACACACAGACAGACAGACCAATGAAAAAAAATATGTTTTTTGGGATCAGGGGACTCTAAAACGTGAAGATCTGTTGAAAACTCAATTTCGAATTTTTGGGGTGAATCCAATACTTCCTTTATCGTAAAAGGAAGTAATAAAAAATATAATTAATCATAATTATATTTTGAGGGTTTCAATGTTATTTCATTGAGTAAATATAAACTTAAATTTAAAAAATACTGTATGCACAAAATAACGCTGATTCTATGAGGGCGGAGCGTCTCGTCACGCTTACATTAAAAAAAAAACTTTATAGAACTATAACTTTGAACAATTTAGGGAGGTACCCAGAAGTTGAATTTTGCAAAAAATCTGTAAAGGCTTTACTCAGAACTTCCCTCGCAAGGGGACGTTGTGATACTAAACAATTTTAAAAATTAAATGAAACTAAGGGTAAAAATATCTTCATGTTCGTAATAATACTGAAACAATTAAAGGAAACGCTTGGCACTGCGAATTAAATCAAGTTCAAGGTACTCACCCTGTATATATTTGTCCGAATTTTTCTCGGTTTCATGACAGGTAAACATATAATCTGCATACAAAATATCATCTTCCCTCAATAATTTTTTTTTTTATTATACCGCCAACAAACAGACAGACAGACAAACCTGTTTTTCGTCATCTAGGGACCCTGAAAAGTGAAGATTTGAAGAAATCTCCGAAAGCGACTTTTTCGCGATTAGTACAATACTTCCTTCGTCTTTTAGACGAAGGAGCTAAAATAGTAATTTATGTTACAAGACCAGAAAGTAGTGTTTTACAGGTCGAACCAAGTAGACCAGCTTGGGGAGACCTGCAAATCACTTTTCGGTCATGTATCGTACAATATTTTTTACGACCCACGCTATGATACAAACTTCTTCACTTAGTTTTTTACGTTCTTTTCTGGGCAACAATTCATAAACGCATCGTACGCGTTCTCGTATCGAGCTTTAGAATTTTTCGGCAAAATATTGCATGTCGTCTTTAGCCGCTTCCAAAATTACTGGTGGAATTTCTTTTTCTGCTTCGACCGTTCAATATCTGAATCTATGCTTTCAAACTTGCAAATTCACTTTCCAAAACTCAAAAAAGTATGACATTAGTATCTACTAGCAGTCCAGTGAGACAAATGTCTCATTTAATAAAACAAAAAAGACCGTTTTGCAAATAGAACGCGTATTCACCACACGTACGTATATGACGTCATTGTTGGTAGCAAACTACCAGTCGCATTCGCCTTGATAAAATTTGCCTAGAATCTAACCTAAAATGTTAGGATTAGGATAATTAAGATAATAATTAGTGTTAGAGACTGAAATTCGGTTCCTGACCTGACATGACCATTCCAAACATATAACTTTAATAACTTTTTTCTCTATCTGTTACGGTTTGGCTGCTGAAACAGCGTCTATTAGATAAAGGATTATTTGACTTATCCAAACAACAACACAAACTTTTTTCCATAGTAACGAAGGCATTAGAAATGGAGATAGTTATTTAGACCACAAGTGTTAGAAGTGCAACTTTTTTTCACAAGTGTGGAGTGTTATTAAACCAGGCGCAGCTTGAAAAATACGCACGCTAACACGAGCTGTCTATAATTTTTTTTAAATTTTGTTAAATATTCAAATCCAAGTCTATTTCGTATAGAATTTTATTTGCCTTCATTTTAGTTAAGTGCGTTGATCAGTTCTAGTAACTAGCAAACGTCTATTCAAAATCGTTCATTCTTAAATTAAAAGCAAAGTGTCACTTTTTTTCACTGAATGGCAAAAAAGTGGCATTTCACACACCGAAATTAATTTTAAAAAGCCTACTTTTTTAAATGAAATTTAAAAGCAGCTTTTATCGCTTTTCATTTGGTAATGTACTATATTTCTACATTCAAAATCGTTTAGAAATGTGGTATTTTTCTGCATTAGCAACACTTTTCTGGATAGCAACGGCGATTCGTTTTACGTTTGACAGTACTGAAGTGTATTGTTGGTGGCACTGTAACTCTATGTCAAATTCGAGGTTAGCAGGTTAGTTTTTGAGTCAGTTTTGACACAGAGTGGAGCAAAACCTAACCTGCTAACCTCGAATTTGAAATTGAAATCTTTATTAAATACCATATCATGATTACAAAATACCTTAAAATCATTAAAATAATGAAATCCTTGGATGTTATTGAAATTATTATAACATACCATAACATTATTATGAAATATTAATATTGCTATAGAATGATTATCATATGCAAAGGAATTTAAGTTGTTGAAATGCTACATAGTTAATGAATTTATGGTAAAATTTTAGGAATGAAATTATTAAAAGTAATGAAATACAAGGACTTTATTCAGATAATGAAATACCATAATATTATTATAATAAACTACTACGAAACGATTATAACATACTTTGAAATTGGTAAAATTATGACGGAATGCAAAATAATTATTGAGATGAAATGCTGGGAAATTATTGACATGATGAAAGGCATTATAAAATAACATGAAATTTATGAAAAACTACAAATTTATTATGCAATACTTATTGATTAACAGGAAATACTAGGAAATTATTGACACGCTAAGAAATTACAAAATACCTTGCAATGATCATGAAACACAACAGAATTATTGATATAATGCAATGCTAGGAAATTACTGAAACTATAATAAAATACAACGAAATGTTTAAAGTTATGATTAAATGTTAAGATACCATTATAAAATGCAACATTTCAAAAACATTGCAAAATTATTACGAGAGATTTATTGAAATGATCATGAAGTATTACAATATTATTGAAATTCTAAGAAAATTTAAAAAATACTTTTAAATAATTAAAATGATCATGAAATATAATTAAATTATTAAAATTATGAAATACCATAAAAGTATGAGAAGCTTTAGAATAGTTATGAGATGCACTGAAATTATACTGAAATGATTATAAAATACTACGGAATTATGAAAAAGATGAAATTCTAGGAAATTATGTAAATATACTACAAAAGTACTAAAACTATTACGAAATGTTATGAAATCGTTATAAAATGTCACGGAAATGTATAAAATATTACCGGATTTATTATTACGAAGTTATTGACGCGCTAAGAAATTGGCAGATACTTTTAAATAATCATGAAACACACGAGAATTATGAGATAATGAAATTCTAAGAAATTACTGTAATTATGATAAAATACAACGAAATCTTTAAAGTTATGATTACATGTTAAAATATCATTAGAAAACGCGACAAAAATTATAAAACACTGCAAAATTATTATGAAATATTTATTGAAATGGCCATGAAGTATCACAATATTATTGAAATTTTAAGAAATTATAAAAAAACTTTAAAATTTTTGAGATGATCATGAAATGCAAGCGAATTATTAAAATTATGAAATGCCATAAAAGTATGAGAAAGCTTTAGAATGAGTTGAGATGCACTGATATTACTGAAATGATCATAAAATACCAGACAATTATTATTATGAAATGCTAGGAAATTATGTAAATGTACTAAAAAAATACTAAAACTCTTACGAAATGTTATGAAATCGTTATAAAATGTGACGGAAAATGTACACTACAGAATGATCATGCAATACTATGGATTTATTGAAATTCTAATAAATTATTGAAATGATTATGCAAATTATTTAAATTATGTTATAGATATTAATCATGCAAGTTTGATTATGGGCATCTCAACGAAACGAGTTTCGTTAAGTGCCATAAGCAAACGTGTAGTGTTTAATATTTTATCGTCATCAACTGGTTTAAGGTATTATTTGTTTTGTAGAAAAGGGTGCAGTAATATATATTACCGCACTGAGAGCTCTTAACAAACCTGAAATTAATTTTGTAAATAAATAGTCTATAACAATACCGATGAACATAAAATAGTATAAAGTTATTATAACAAATATGAAATAATTAGGATATGCTACAAAATTCTCAAAATTGTTTTCATATTGACGTATACTTTGAAATTCCATCTAATTAAAATATAATTAAACTGAAATTTTTAGTATTTTGCGGCAAAACTGTTACTCAATTTGTATAGCATATGGTTGAAATGACCTTCTTTATTTGTATTTTTAAACCAAATTTTCGTTAATTCGTCCCGATTTAAAAAAAATTACATTACGTTGATTACATTTATACGAGTTTTTAAATTTCAAATTCATTGTTTGTAGTTCCGTTTAGTTATAGTCCTCACAGCTATTGTAAAAACTAATTGACAATAAATTCTAAACCACTCATACTTAATAAAAATCCTGTTGTTACGTAGTTACATAGAATCTGGTTACCTAGAAGGCGGCATTTGTAACGAGCCAGGTCGTAAATAATCAACAAAGGATATTTAGGAAATGCACAAAATTGACCAGGTTAATGATTCCACAAAACTGCAAGTGGTCGTTTTAAGCCCGAATTTTTGGGGTCGGTTTTGTAATACAAATACAAATTTTCTTAGAAAGCGTGATCGTTTATTGGAGTTTGTCGTTTCAGACGAGAATTTGGTTGGAGACAAATTTTATTATACATATAATCAATCAAAATGCCGCCCCTTTGATTGGCTGTCTTTGTGCGGGGAACAACCTGCACACCTACACACGACGGCTTTGAATATTTGCGAAACAATTGTTTCAGTACTACAATAATTTTTCATTGTAGGCAAGCGATGAGGATTCACTAGTGAAATGCACGTCATCATGTTATCAAGTGTAAATCACAAATGCAACTGCAAGAAATTAGGTATTAAAAAGACAGGTTTCGTTTCTACAGCAAATTCAGAATGGTAAATTACCGAATCACACGATATATACCTTCATTGGTTTTTATGTGAAGAAAATTGTGTAATTTATTCCAACCCACCTCCGACGTTCGCAAAATGGAAAATGCGTACCCATACGACAGGATCATATTAAGTTTCAGCTGATAGCGTTAGTCTACGTTGGGAAAACGTAGCACTCGTGATGGTTAAATGAAAACCGATTAACGACTGCGACCCTGTAAAACAGATTATAGCCGAAGTAAAGTTAGTTCTACCAATAGCGACTTTGTTAACTGTCATTTATCTTTTACTATAAGAGTGGGAATACGAAGCTAAATATGTAAGAGAGTATTTATCTTCCCTGTATGAAACGGGGAAATAAACAACAGAGTTAATACTGCAATCATCAACAAACGCTGGAAACGTTATTTGCCATATTGTACGACGACTCTAACAGCTGCCATAAAACAATCATTGCGTTGCCGGTGACAAGCAACAAAATGCAGTGCAGAAGTAATAAATTTGAATTTTAGTAGAATTGTAAAACTAGACGTAAATGTCAAAATACGAAGGGGTTAAATTGAAATCTCTCTACGATGTAAAGTCCCGTTCCCACACATACTGAGGGAATTTGCTTAAAATATTTTCTATTATTTACAGTTTAACCACAGTGACATATCTCAAAAATATTTTCATCCAAAATTTAATAACAGTATATAAACAAGACGAGAGGGTGGGAGTCTTTCATCAATTGGCACAATGTTGGCATGATGCGGTTTTTACCATACGGTCTCTGGGACGTTCACTCCTTAAGACGCAATCGGTCTTCCTACTTAAAAATTCGCAAAGAAGACGGGAACTAATAAAAACCAAGCCTAGAAGGAGAAAATCGGTTATTTACCAACACCGTTACGGAGAACGTAGATGTGGCAGAAATCGCCGATAATGTGGCACTTCAGGTGGCAAGCTATAGTAATTTGCATGAACATATTTCGACAAAAAAAATCTTTCCGAGACCGAGATTCGAACCCGCAACCTGAGGCTCGTCAGTCCGACAGTGTGCTGCTACGCCTCACTGGTTTATTAGTGGTAGCATGAAAATAAAGATATACATATAGATATTTAAGTGTCGTTTTGCAGTGTTAAGATGTTGAACTCTGAATGGAATTCTAGAACGACATTTATCGTCGTTACAAGAAAAACCTTTTGAACTAATAACAATTGAAGTAAATTATTAGTTCAATCTACACTATTTCTTTAAACTGAGTTAAAGTGAAGTAGGAACATTTCAATTTATACGAATACTATTCATATATTTTTTACAGGTGACTGTGATTTCATCTTTGTACAATCCTCACAAACAATTTTTTAAAATTTTGCTTTGCTTTATATACTAGGAATACTTGAACCGCTTCCGACTTTTTGTACCACTCTGTACTGAAATCCATTGTTATTATAGTTAGAGACAACAGTTTACAATTATCGGTCAATTTTTCGAAGACAAATGAAAAAAATTAAATTCGATGTCAGCTCAAATACAATAAAACAAAGCAAGCATTCCCAGTGCAAATTTTTGTAGAGATTAATGTGAGTTTAATAAAGCTAATGCACCGCCTGTTTTAATTTACGGTATACCAATTTTTATTTAACGTAAATTTTAAATATATACTATCGTGGGTTGTGGAGACAGAATTTAAGAATTTAAATTAATTTTAAACTTTTAATCATGTGAGCTTCGCTTCGCACACTAATCCCAACAAGCAACTATATAAATAGAAAAGCACTCTGAACTCAATTAATGCAACAGTACTCCAGTAGTAAAAGTTATCTCAGAGATAACCCAAATTTAACGAACACAAATGACACTTATTTCAGTTCTTTTCACTAAGAAACGTGGCTGCTCTCTCGATTTGCAAGTAACATGTGATGTTGAACAATACACTAGAGGTTGCAACCATTTACAAACATTAGAATTGTAAATCTAATGCAATAATAAAATAACTTCCACCCACCATGACGACTCTGGCTACTGTTGGACGCCACTGGATACCGTTCTGAAGCAGAAACTTATGATGGTAGCGCGGCTTGTTTAAAATTCGTTGCTAAATATCGTTATATTTACCAATTTACTTCACCACCTGTTACATTTGACATCGTCGGTGAAGAAATAATACACAAACGGTTCTACGACTCTCTATTATTTTTATTTAACAAGCGAAATAAAAGAGGTTTTATTTATAAAAACTGCGATAAAGAACTGCATGGACATATTTGCCGACTGCAAAGCCTGCCGATATTCTTTTTCAACACGGACATACATTCTCTTGACAGATATGGAGATTTTACTAGATGTAGAAGTTGTTCTGTCACAGCCATTGATGATTCCACGTGACCGTGTCTAACACTATTCGGTAATCCAAATAGCAGATATAATAATAATAACCTTTATTGAGCACATTGGCAACAGCAATAAGAAGAAACATAAGAATATAAATACATGTATATAGTTTTCAACCACAAGGCGAGGTTCAGATAAATTCGAACCCTCATCTGTTCTACCACCTAAGACTTGAGATAAATTAAAAACAAAACTGTATTACATGCCCAATGCTAATGTAGCGGAGCTGTGCCAAACTGCCTGAAAACGTTAGGTATCACCCTTCGCAGTTAGGATCATAAAAATGCCACCGGTTACATTAATAAAAGCGAAATTTGTGGTGCGACGTTTCGTGTTAAACCAGTGGATCTTCTAAATCAATGGTATTCGGGCAGTTAAGATATTTCGGAGCTGACAGCAATTGTGGGCGTGCATTTTAGAAGTCGTTTTTAACGCCAGGTTTGAGTAATGTCATCACGCAGTGAGTGTAACGAACCTTTCAAACGTCGGGCTGCAGTCTGTAAACAGCAGACATTCCGGATTAACACAGCATAATCTTCATCTACCCCTTTTACGTCATGGAATAGCCGCAATTGCAGAGAGCAATAAACGAACGGACGTCCGACTCAAATAACAATGGACCAGGCGAAAGTGAGAGCAAACCTTTGCACGTCGAACAATGGACCATAAACTCGAGCAGGGAATTCCCCTTTTCTTAAGCGAAAGTGAAGACTTCCCTGTGCTTGTGCCAGGTTGGATAAAAAATATTGTATTCAAATAATAGAGAATTTTTTCGCCTTGAACAAGCGATCTATATAAACAGAGACACTCTGCGATTCGAGATCATTTCTTATCCATGTCATTCTGGCCTAGAAGAGGGCACGGATCAGTTTCCTTAGCCTCTAATTACCAAATCAGCTTCCGCAGTACGTTTAGACTTACTTCACTTCACTTTTTGTATTTCTAATTTATGTTCTAATGAACATAAAGTGTTTTTCACATTCGTTTATATCATGTTGAACTAACCAAATACTTAAACTAACATACAAAACTAATGACACTATTAAATGTGTTCCAAAGGAAAAATTTACTCTAACCTAATGTCTAGATATTTTTATAAACAGATATACAAATAGTAATAGTAATATAGAAAAAGATAATATATACATATAACTCACATTATTGGGAGCGTTTACATGGCAGAACTAGTATATTTGAAATTTGGATTATAACATTTGACGGAAGTTACATTTTAAATTTATCTCTGTTGTGAAACCAATTGAACATGAAAACTATATTTAGATTTTGAAGGAATATTTATATGCCGAAGGTATTTCATTATACTCGGAATATATTTGATAAGAAAATTATCTTTTAAAAATAGCAGTGTAGTGAAGTGGAGACGAAAGAAATCCACGGAATTTGGTAGTAAGCTTATGTATATCTGTTCGATACGTTACTTTATTATTTATATAAGGAGGGATTTCGAAAAGTAGAATTTTGTGATAAAGACATACACACTGCGTCTATTCTTCATAGACAACCATTCAGTAGCCAATAATTTATGTAAAATATGTTGATAGTTTTTTAAATTCATAAATGTACCCCAAACAAGCATTTTTTACTTTTTGAATTTTATTTGATGTCATATTGTAAATAAAAAAATATATAAATACATAGGTGCACAATAAATAAACTGCGAAAGTAAAAAAGGGTCACAGAGCTTCTTTTTAATATCTGAATTTAGACAGGAACATGTGGAAAAAGTTGTTTGAGGTGTAGATATGCCTGTGGAATATATTTTGCAATTTGGTCTTATATATAAACATATATCCAAAATTAAACCTAAACGCTTAGCTTGTCAAACAATAGGAAGTTTTATATTATTAACAGAAACATGTAAAGTATCTGATATATTCTGACATATACTCTTTCTCCCAAAAAGTAATATGGCTGATTTACTGTGATTTATTTGCAAGGGAAATTGCATGGATGCGTTGAAGATAAATTCTAATTCTGAGATTATTATTTCCAATGCACCCCGTAAATCGCATTTACATAACACACAATAATATTCACACACGTACAAAAGGCTGTTTCACTCATTCATATTAAACACCATTAACATACACCTTCGGCAGCTGTTTCTACTGCGCGGATGCTCAAACGCTGTTTGTATCGAACCATAACATTAAGTCACTCACATACAGCTACTTCAAACACCACCTTTCTGCTGACAACTCACTGAGCATATGATCAGGTGCAGAGTGCAACGAATATAAGAAAGTGCACCCCAACGCCCTTGGCCTTCTGTTACTCATTTGATTTTGGTCCCCATTGCGGCTCTTACGCCGCTAATTGCAATATAAAATTATCCACTTGCAGTGATGACTAACGAATGCCAGTCGTGTATTACTTAGACTGTGGGTGTCCAGCAATACGGCAATGCATTTGTTATTGCGTCACTCTTTGTCGTAGTTGCTTCCGTTGTTGACGTTCTGGCTCCAAATCGTCAACTGTACTATCTGCAGAACTTTGACTTGCTCTGTACCGCTTACCGGTTAGTATTTCAGCTTAGCATCGTAGGAACTTCGTTTCTGGTTGGCGCTGTGTGCAGCTCCAAAACTTTCTGGCCCCGCGTTTACAATTGGGTGTGAACCAAAACACACCTTCTGTCGACAAAAGCCAATCCTACATTCCAGAGCCCCAGCTAGCGTCTTTTCCAAAAACCGGCCGTTTTACGTTTACGCGATAGGCGCTCTCTCATAAATGTGCGAAAAACGCAAAACTTATAATGGCGCACTAGACTAATTATAAATATATACTCATCAGCAAACAACAAAGAACATACACGCACAGATCGGCTGTATATTGAAATGCTATTTTAAACACACACATGCAAGCCAGGTCAAGCCCGTTACATACCCTTCTTTTAACTCCGCGAATCATCTGCATTAAGAGATGATGATTGATATTTATTAAAAATTCTGGCTTACAGGGAAATGCCTTTTGGCTAAAGGTAAGTTGCGTCGAAGCGTCTTATTTTGGTTTCAGAAATCTATGGTTAAACTATGTGTACTTATTTTAAGGACGCTCTGCATAAGGCATTTAGAAATATGAAAATGAAAACGTTTAAATCGGTTTAACTATATCACGCCTGCTAATTAATGGTAGTAAAATTATAAATCTTGAAGAGAAATAAGAGTTCCTGGCTGCATAGTAGTCAAAGAAGAATTCACATTTTCACAAACTAATTTAAGATTTATCATTGGCTGTAGTTTAACGTTTTAGTCCGTCTAACATTTTCAAGTAACTTAACCAATGTTATATTTTGACACACTGTCCACGTTAAGTTGAAAGGTTAAAGTAATTACCGGAGAAGTCAATTACCAAGATTAATTTATTGGTAGTGAAGGGTAGCTCAAATTAATTTTTCGGATATGTGACCTCTACCCCAGTTTTTGTAATTGGAAATGGTGTGACGTATATGAAAACCACTTGCATTTATTTTGTCTTGTGGCTTAGCAATGGAAATATTATAGATATAGACTTTTCATACGGAAAATACCGACTTTACTTAGTTACTTGTTTCCATTATAAAATGAAGTAAATGACGCCGAATTATGTTTGTGCTATCAGTGATTCCGAAACTAGATTAGAAATAGTGTATACAATTTACATTATTCTTGTTTATTTTTGTAAAATTAATATAGAAATAACCAAAATCTAAAAAGTTTACGTTTTTAGCTAAAGTATGTTGCTGTTTTAAATAGTTTTTAGTTGGATTTTTTATACATTTAAACATTACTGTGAAAATTATGTATTTAAACTTTAGTATTATATTTCGAAATGCGCAATCTGAGGAAAAATAACGTTAATAATATGATTTATGATCTCTTAGATGTTGATATAATTAGTGTTATTAAATGGAAATTAATATTTATAGAGGAAATACGAGTTATTACTAACGATAGCGATGAATTATTTATGATGCCATGCTTGAACCTTAATTGAGAGTGTTACAAAATAAAATGATTTCTGGATAGGTATTGGCTTTTAATATTTATTCTTTGTGCCCAAGTTTTTTTACTAAAAACTAAAATAGGTGAAAGAAACCGTAGAACCTTAAATATTGAAATTTAGATTTTTTCATTTCAACTTTCAAAATGTCTATTATTGTAATTATTAAACAGTAGTTTAATAGATTTTCAGATTTTCTTGGCCATTCGTCTCTATTTTGCTGTATTATTTTACGTTTCCCGTAGATATTATAATGTTTACATGTTTACATTCCATTATATTTGGAATTATTTCGTTATCTGAGCGAATACTTGAAAAAATTAGAATGTTTATTTATCTAAGTAAATTTTATTTACCTTGAACGAATTTGATTCCTTTTGGCAGTAATGTATATTTTACAACTATATTTAATACTAATTTCTGTCGCTATTTAAGTATGGAGAGCACATGTAGTTGGCTACACAATTAGGTAGATGGCGTTTCTATCGAATATTCTTAAAACGGAAACTTAGAAAACATAAAAGCAATTTTTTTTTGCTTATATTCACAATAGCTATTTAAGTAACAAGGAATGTAAGGACCTATTAACATTTGAGGTAGGCAAGTACAAGCCAAGACGAAGTCGCGGCTTGTTGCCTGCCAAAAATGTTAATAGGCGGTACATTCCGAGTTATCTTATTATATTTTTCCCGCTTGCTATCGAAATTTTCCTAAATTTATGAAAAACTTGTTCGGTTTGTCACCTGTCACCAGGATTAGTTTCGTGAGTCGCGTTACCTGTGAGTGTCACATGTCACATAAACACTTGCGATTTATAAACAAAACGTCTAAATATGCACCTTGCTTTGCTAATTTTATTATCCTAGGAACTTAATAATAATATTAAGTTCCGTTGTCAAGAAAAAGCAACAAACAAATATAATCACCGACTTACACGGTTTGTTACTAAGGTTGTATCGCTGACTTACATGATCAGCAGCGGGAAAAGTAGTTTTATTCTGTACAACATAAACCTCGTATATTATCGTATTATATATTACTAGCAACCAGTGAGACAAATGTCTCATTTAATAAAACAAAAAAGACCGTTTTTCAAATAGAACGCGTATTAAATAAAAACGTGATTTCTCGAAAACCGGAAGTGTCACGTGACTGAAATTCGGTTCCTGACCTGACATGACCATTCCAAACATATAACTTTCATAACTTTTTTCTCTATCTCTTACGGTTTGGCTGCTGAAACAGCGTCCCGGACGGACGGAAATCACGTGATTTCTCGAAAACCGGAAGTGTCACGTGACTGAAATTCGGTTCCTAACCTGACATGACCATTCCAAACATATAACTTTCATAACTTTTTTCTCTATCTCTTACGGTTTAGCTGCTGAAACAGCGTTCCGGACAGACAAAACAGCGTCCCGGACAGAGAAAACGGCGTCCCGGACAGACAAGTCTATTAAATAAAGGATTATAAACTTGAGAATATATTTTTGCGATTTTAGCCAATGCTATCATTTCTTTGTCGAACCAGCTGACAACAAATGAAAATGGCTTCATAAAAAACCTTGTGGCCTTATTTCAAGCGATTTGAATGTACATTCGCTTTTTGTAAATAAAATACTACGTTCGGGGTATCTCTGGGCGTATAACTGAACTGCTCTTATAAAGTTCTTTTGAGATTCCCCATAAACTAATAACATGACGACTTTTTCATTGTGCGTGAACATTTTGAAAGTCAAATGACAACAAAACAATATTTGTCAACCATTACTTTAATTATTGACAGATGCAACTTTTCTATTTGTTTCCAAAGGCTACTTGTTTAAATCGTGACGATTGCGAATTTTTGATACTTTCTTTTTACAAATTGGCTTATAATTGTTTAACGGAAAAAGAGAACAAATTTTTTTGTCACAAAATGTGTTCAGAAAAATTAGCTCTTTTTTAATATGCCAAAATATAGGTATGTTTCCGGGAAAAACAAATTCGATAACGTCATAGCTTCAGTTTCCAAATATGGAAAAATATGCAATTATGGCTTAAAATGGACCTTACTCAATCTCATTTAAGAGCCTCTTTTCAGATTTTTTCTATCGTTTTTCCTTTTCTTATAATAGAGCTGAGACATCGAGTTTCGCTCACCCTGTACAAGACCTCTCACGTTCCATATACCAAAGGTTGATATTTGTTTTTTAGGTTTACTAGTAATTTTCTGAGGTTGCTGCTTCTAACTATACGTAGATTTTCAGTTTCTCCACCCTGTGCCGTTGACTGTATCAAGTACTATACAATTTTTAGCGGTGTCGCTGATTTTTAGTTTTAACAACCTAGACTTAAAAAATAGTCAGAAATTGTTTATGCTTGCAAGCTTACAGAGACATAGACTGCCATATTAAAAAATTTTTTTTGTAGGACTGCATTATAAACTACTCTTTGTGACATAGTTTTGCTGCAAGAGGGCAGTTACTTTACTAATAGTATAAAGTACGTTATTTTATTTTACTAGCAGTATAAAGTACATTTGCGTTACATGTCAATATCAATCAAGGCACTCTAATGTCAAACGTTTTGTTACCACAGAATAAACGTCAAATTTATAACTCGATTTTTTTTCAATTTTAGTAGTCGAACATAAATTTTTTTTATACAACTCGTACATAATCGGCTTTATTGATTCGTTTTTTTATTGACCTGGCTCGGCAGTAAAATAGACGCGTGAAATAAAATCCTACATAATGTATTTGTTATATAAATAGCTATTATTCTAAAAAGCCAAATCACTATTGACACTATTACAAATTAAAACTTTATTACTATAGACTCAAAAATGTTTAGTTCATTTCAACATGCTCTGTAAATTATTGAACTACTTTTATAACATTTATTTTTAATTCGAGCAAAATTAGTAAGATACCTATACTCATGAATTAGTTTTTATAATATTTGTAAGAGAACATTAAATAAATTGCCCAGGGGCCATTTCTATGCATAAATCTGTAAGATGAACCTTGAAAGTTTCAGTTCAACCTACTTAAATAGATTATTACAAAAAATTTTTTTTGCAGCCACATTAAAAGTGATTACCTTTAATACCAAAATCTGTCATTGAATTTGACGTTTCTCTTACTAATACATCTTGGGATTAAAAGTACGTTTATTCCTATTAACTAAAAGTAGGTTCTGGATGCAGTTGCCCTAATATGTTTTTATATGAGAAACCTGAAAAGCAAAGATGGCGTGAGCTTTTTTTATTTGTACGAACAGCATGTTAACAAAATGTTTCAATTATTTAAAGTTGTGAACATTTTTTGCTTCTCTTATTTGTAGAAAAATAGTATGTATTATTTGGATTAGCAGTACCTACCTATGTTCGACTCGTATTTTTTTCGTTCGCTCGGTAACGCTGCGCATTCGCCGCGCAAATGCAAACATAATTGATTGTCAAACAAAGTGCCACTTTTCATACTAATAAAACAGTATTTTAATTGTCAAGGATGCTTGAATTAGAAGGTATTCTGTCCATAAAATTTAATACAATCTTCTTTTCTGTGATACCGTTATTTACATCGCCTTAATTACATAGCGTACAAACAGTTTCAACATAAATTCAGATTTATTTAAACTACAATATTAAAGTCGCTAAGAATGAAACCCAAAGTTTGCACATCTCAATTAAACTACTCAAAGTAGCAGCCTGGAACAGTGCCAAGAGGCGGCTGCCAGAACTACAATAGAGTACTCGTATCTCTTTTTTGTTTTTATAACAATGTATTTTTATATCGCTCTATTAACAAATAATGACTTGACGTTGCTCAGATCGGAATAGCAACTTATTCTTCAACAATAATAGCGTCGGTTTGGAATGCCTCCAGACTGTGGAAACACTTCGAATTTCTACCACCATTCGTTACTTTCCGTGTTTTTAATTATACTAGATCACGTGTTAGATTCATTTTTCTTATTACTGACAGTTCAGTAATGCAGTTCTAAAAATAACGACAGCGCCCACAGAAGGCTGTTAGACATATCGAGACTGTCATAAACAAACTGTTGCTTAAGGCTTGATCCACACTATCGGGCTGCTCTCGGTTCGATCTCGCTCCGCTCAAATATTTATACATTGTTAGCAATGGGCACATTCACACTATCGGTAACGCTCAAGCTCAGGTCGTGCCTATAGCTAACAATGTATAAAAAATTGAGCGGAGCGAGATCGAACCGAGAGTAGCCCGATAGTGTGGATCGAGCCTAATAATGCTCCGCCGGCTTCTAGTCTCCTTACGAAATGAAAAGCGGAGCAGGTAGCATTGTAGTATTGTAGTTGTCTGTAACAAGTCCGGAATCTTTCATTAACTATCATAGTTTTGCTAAAGTTTGCAATTAAAATGTTTACTCTTGTATCTGAAATGAAGAAGTTTCTAGTTTTTTTCTCTTAATGGTGAAATGAGAGCTCGTCGCTTTGTTATGTTTCATAAACTAAATAATTCCGACATTTTACTAAATGTCAATTTATGGCTATATACATTTTGCTCCAGAGCATCAAGAAATAATTTAAGAAACTGCGGAAGAAAATACATTGGCTTCCTTTCAGCTTTAACTAATTTACCTAAGTTTTAAGTAAGATGCATTATTGTATCTTACCTAGCGACAACACCAAATCTAGGAATTTTTGACGAGCACTAGATTCAACTTGCCCCTGCTCCTTCACTCTGTTAAAGCTTTATATAAAAATATCAGGTACTAATAGTAGTAATATTGATATACATTTGCACTGTTGCATTGTTAAATTCGTTTACCTTCTACTTCATATAACCCTTGTTAACCGCACTTTCTGAAAGCGTATGTAACTTGATACTGAATATCTTTAATTTTCTAGAGATAAATAATAATATTTACAAATAAGAACTACCATATAACATATGGCTTTGTCTAAAAATGATTTGCTATGTCTCAAGCATTTATTATTGACGATAATCTTCATAAGTTGCTTATTTATGGCGAAATAGTGCTTTATATAAAGACCGGCATCCAAATCGAAGATATATATGTATTATCTGTAACCTCATTTACCTTGCGGTGTCGAGGCTGGTGCTATATGCGCTGGCATCTGGCGGTACAATGATCAACTTGCCCCGGATTCGGGATACAGAGTTGGATCGCGCCTTTGGTGCTTGCGCAGCAACCATTGTATGAGGTGTGTGTCTTGGTGATGTGTTGACCTTGTTACTCTATCTCTTAGGTCTGTGGTTCTGAGTAGAGCACAGTTAATTTGGTGCCCAACTGTGAATGGTCTCACTGAGCCCGATTCTAATCGCCAAGGATACGGAAAAATTCCGATCCCAGCGGGATTCGAACCGAGGACTTGCTTAATGCAAGCCTGGCGCTAACCCATCTGCGCCACGCAGCTTCTTCTGCGCCACGCAGCTTCTAATATCGAAGATATCGTGGGAAAATATTTTCATAAGAGTGCAACAAAAATTATATTGAGATAGAACCTACCAGATGATATGCAATCAGGACTCTACAACAAATATAACTTCTGAATAAAATTCTTTCGTGTTGGTACACTTTTAAATTTTATTTCTTATAAACCAGCACTATTTGGAAAATGAGTATTTCTTTTCCAAGGTGGCTATACTCCTTGTCATAGAGCAAAGATAGTCCAGCCTTGGTGCCATACCTATAATGTCAAGGAATTGGACTGGCCTTCCCAATTTCAAGATGTTAGTCAAATCTAGAACTTGTGGCAGAAGATATCTTGCGTCATGCCCAAGAAGAAGCTACAAAATCTGAGTTAATAGAAGTTTTCAACAATACTTGGCTTTGCTGTCTTTTCTAAGAGAAATTGAGAAAACTGGCTAATTCTATGCCAATAAGGTGTTCGCCTATTAAATATTAAAAACTTTCTATACATCTAATTAATAGATCGTTAAAAAGGTATTAAATTAACTAAACCAAAATGCTTCTGCTACTGATCAATGTCTAAAATAAATTCTAAGAACATTTTCCAGTATTGTATGTAAGTATATGTAGCCTCATTTACCTTGTGGTGTAGAGGCTGGTGGTTTATGCGCTGGCATCTGGCGGTACAATGCTCAACTTGCCCCGGATTCAGGATACAGAGCTGGAGCGCACCTTTGGTGCTTGCGCAGCAACCATTGTGTGAGGTGTGTGTCTTGGTGATGTATTGACCTTGTTACTCTATCTCTTAGGTCTGTGGTTCTGAGTAGGCACAGTTAATTTGGTGCCCAACTGTGAATGGTCTCACCGAGCCCGATTCCAATCGACAAGGCTACGGAAGAATTCCGCCCCCGCGGGATTTGAACCGAGGACTTGCTTAATGCAAGCCTGGCGCTTACCCAACTGCGCCACACGGCTTCTTTTTTCCAGTATTATACATCAATATTTTGTAAAAACAATTTAAAATATCCCAATTTCTTATTTTAACGCCCCTTCAGATGTAATATTTTGCGGCACGTAAAAGTTTCAGGATGTTTACTCAGATTTCGAGCCAATGTAGCAGTTTTAGGTTTAAATCTCAAAGTTATCAACATCCCAAATTAGACGAGAGTGTCAAGTACCTATCATCTTAGAATAATCCAAGGTAAATGTTGATGAGTGACGCAGTGTATAATAAAAATTCAAAAATATACATTTCACACTTGCAAATAGCCACAACGTATTCAGCAGCTACTCTAATTCGCGGTCTTTGGTCTCGGAAGATATTTGCATAAAAGTCTAATTTTGCGGTGCGAGATTCGTGTGCGATGGTTGCAAGGCCAAGTGATAATTGGAAAATTTATGTTTTAGGATGATTTACACATGCGGTTTGTTTTGGTACCGCGCCGACCTCGACTTGTCTCCAGCCGGACAAACCTATTCTAATTTGCGGTCATTACTCTCGATTGTTTTTCTGCAAATTTGACTTTTTGTGGGCGTCGGTTTGTTGTTTATTATACCACAGGTTGCACAACTGCCCAAATTGTTCACGCCCATTAGGGGCTTGCGGTACTTTAGTGTTAGAAATCATAGTTCATTGATATGAATGGTATATGAATGTAGGCTAACTGCCCCCGGGCAAAAATAATGTTGAGGCCGTGCAGCTTTCCTTCTATAAAAATAATAAAACTCTTATAAGGAGTACGTGCAGTTAGGCACAAGACTGTACAATGGTATATTTTTCAGATGTGAAGTAAAATAGACTTTTTATTATTCACAACCCAGCAACTATGCTACTTTCTGCAGGCCCCAGCAACGATAGGATAGTGGAAGATATTTCTTAAAATTGGAAATTTCGTGAAATTTGTTTTATACAGTTCTAGGTACTAAGGTGGTGCGGATTAGTAAAATATTTGTGACTATATACGGTGGCACAAAAAGTTAACTGTTTTGAAGGTAAGGATCAATGGTTTTATGCAAAAAATTCTGAATTTCAGGCGGCTGCTGTACTTACAGAAATGACTGAATCAAAAAGCATTACCAAAAATTTTAATTATTGTTGACTACATTCTAACTAACGTTGAAATTCCTGCAAGCAAACATCCAGGAATCTAGGTCGTAGATACAAAAGAAGGAATTATGGATGAGTTTCGTTGATGCCATGAATAGATTTGTTTCTGGTTACCTCTAAAATGTTCTTATGCATTTTATAATACTTTTGATTATTATTAACAAGTATTAAATTTATAATAAACATATCTGCATAGTTAAAGAAGTTATCAAATAAAATAAAAATCGCTTCTTTAAATTATCTCTGTACAATATTGTCGATAGTAATAATACAGCGTTGTTATTAAATATACAGTGATCGCCAAAAAATGAAATGTGAATATTTTTTTGCCGTCCAAAATCAGCATCTGATTTCTTCCATAAAGGAAACTTCACAATCCTCCACATTATTTTGGTATTTCAGTAAGTTGCTTTTCCAAATATTTTAGAAGTTTAAACTAGCTTTCTTTAAAGTGCTTGCTATAGTAATATGATGAAACTCCAAATTTTCAATCAGTGTTTAAATGATATCAAAAAGATTTACTTTCTTTACATACCTTAATTAAAAGTTGTAGTTAGAAATACATGTAAAGTGAAACGTTAATCTATGAACATCTAATTCAGCTTTTTTAAAGTTATATTGCATTAAGGATGATGCCTTTTAATTCTGGAGTGTAGTGGGATGGACCAATACTGATATAGTTACAGTGATCGCCAAAAAGTTGGCATCAAATGGGAAACATTTTTATTTCGAGTTTTTTAGAGAATCAAGAAGAAACCGGTAAACGAATCATGTTTTGTTTTTATTGATAAAAGTCAAATTTATTCAATAACTTAGTTCAAAATGTAGTACAAACTTGAAGTTCGCAAAAGTATCTATCGCTGTGTTGGACGGTTGCCCAAACGTGAAATTGTTAACTGGTTCACAGATCAAAATGTTAGCCAGGCAACGATTTACAGGACAATAAGAGAATGCGAAGAGGGTATACCGTGCACTAATTTGCCGAAAACTGGAAGACCTCATGTTTTGGCACAAAACAGGATTAATAGACTGGTACAATCCGCTCAAGACAGAATTGTAATTTCTAGTCGAAAGCTGGGTCGCCGTTTTGGGGTCTCATACAAGACCGTCCAGAGAATTTTGTCCAGAAATGGTGTACATTATAGAAAAAGAATACCTACATGTTGCAGAGCTTTGAGACGAAGGCATTTTGTGAGGAACCGTGTCATTATAATGGATGATGGAAAATATTTCACGCTGTCACATTCTGAAATGAAAGGTAACGATGGATTTTACACCTCTGATATTGAAAACTGCCCAAACGAAGTAAAATTCAAAGCAAAAGCGAAATTTGCTGACAAAGTTTTAGTTTGGTGAGCGATTTTTGAGGCTGGGATTTCAACACCCTATGTTGGCCGAGTTCGGGGAGAAGCTGTGGATGCTAGGCTTGATACACAACGATGTTTACCGAATATGCTTAATTTTATTAATTTCCATCACGACGATATAATATTTTGGCCTGATCTCGCTTCGTGTCATTATGCCAGGAGGACTTGGGAATGGTTGAAGCAGAATAACGTCAATTATGTACCGAGAGAAGATAACCCCCCAAATGTCCCTCAAGCTTGGCCAATAGAAAAATATTGGTCATTATTATGTCGAAAGGTTTATGAAAACGGTTGGGAGACCCAAAATGGTCCGCTATCAGTTTTGTAGATTAATTTACATGTTGTCAGAAGATGTAGAATTAACCATTAATATTTAAGTTTGAATAAAATTTCGTTATTTTGCTGATTAATCCTGTTTATTTTGCTGATTAATCCTGTTTATTTTTTTTCTCAAAACTTATGTCCCATACGTTAGTTGAAAAAAGATTACAATTGGCCCAAACAAAAGTTGTCACGTGACTTCCGTTGTCTGTCAAATTTCATATTTTTTTAAAATGCATTTAATATCCAAGATAGAGAAAAATTGTATGAAAAAGTTGTTTAAAATGTGATTTTCTATTTAAATGGGACATGTTAGCTCAAAAAATTGAAAAATCTACATTTTTAGAACATGTGAAATGAATAAGGAAAAAGCTCCTCATTTAGACAACTGCAAAAGAAGATTTACAGCATTTTTGTGAAATTAATTTATCAATAGGGATATATTTGAGTTTATAGAAGGCATTTACATAGATATTAATTATAATAAAACTAATTCTCCTGAAATGCACATTGCATCAAAAAAATAAAGATTATGCAAAACTATTAGTTTTCGGTAAATAATAAAAAAACTTAAGGAATAATTAACATTTTCTATTGGGTTTTCCAATTATATATCTTTAAAGTTTTCAGTAATAATAGGACGAGAGATCATAATATTGCCGACAATAATTTTTGCGATTCAGATACGAGTTTCTGCGGCGACGAAAATAACGACGAGTGCTTGCACGAGTCGTTATTTTCTAAAGCAACAGAAACGAGACAATCTGAAGAGCAAAAATTATCTGCAATATTTCGACCTGGAGTCCTATTCGTCTTGACAATTTAACTTTTCATTAAAAAATAGTTACAGAAAAAATTGTCGCTGAAATAAAGCTCCTCGAAATATTGTCACATATAATCTCATAAGAGCATTAATTCTTTCCGGAAATTTTTTTGAGTGCGTTCCAACAACGTCGTATTAATTTGCCCGAGCGGGACGCGAGGGCAAATTGGACGTTGTTGAATGCAAGAAAAATAATTTCCGGTTATGAATTAATGCTCGAATGCAGATTCGGTAAGAAAATCGTAACGACACAAACCCTAAAAAGAAGTAATGTCTACCTACAAAAAATTTCCAAGAATTTTTTTTGTTGTCTTGGATATGGCTCGTGAACTAATTTTTCTATTGGTCATTAATGAGTGTCGTACGATTTTCACATATAATCTCATAAGAGCATTAATTCTTTCCGGAAATTTTTTGAGTGCGTTCCAACAACGTCGTATTAATTTGCCTGAGCGGGACGCGAGGGCAAATTAGGGCGTTGTTGGAATACACGAAAAATAATTTCTGGAGATGAATTTATGCTCGAATGCAGATTCGGTAAGAAAATCGTAACGACACAAGCCCTAAAAAGAAGTAATGTCTACTTACAAAAAATTTCCAAGAAATTTTGTAGTTGTCTTGGTTACGGCTCGTGAACTAATTTTTCTATTGGTCATTAATGAGTGTCGTACGATTTTCACTGCAATAATTGTTACAGAAAAAATTGTCTCTGAAATAAAGTTCGCCGAATTATTGTCGCTGAAATAAAGCTCCTCGAATTATTGTCACTAAAATAATCGTTCGATTGGTAGTTTATTTTTAAACTGAAGAATGCCATTGGTTGACAATGACACCAGTTAAATTGTCACATAAAAATTTAATTTTGAACGGGACACAACTGCGTTACTTAATGTGACTGATGATATCCTGGCTGCTTCTGAACACGGTAGAATTACCGCCTTAGTTTTACGTGACTATAGTAAAACATTCGGTACAGTTAACCATGACACTTTATTTACTATCGTGAATTACATTGGTGTTTGAAGGAATTCACTCTAGTTAATGACGTTAAATTGGATAATGTTTTACCTGATCCACTGCCGATCACACAAGGAGTGCCACAGAGATAAATTTTAGGTCTACTATTATTTTCAATATATAATACGTCGATCTTTAAGAAACACATTACATTTTCTAAAACACAGATGCCACTCAACTACCATTCCTTTCATATATCTCGTCTAGATACAGCAGTGGAGGAAATAAACTATGATTTACAGTATGTATCACTATGAATAACGTTTCAATTTTTATTGTGTAATATTGGACCACACTTTTAAATACAAAGACTAGTTTGCCAGATACATTTGCCAATCGTATCAATTTCTTAGGAAGGTATATTCCCATAGATCCTATTTAAATATCAAAATTAAAAAAAGGATTTGTAACGCATTTGTTTTATCTCAATTTAATTATTGTAGAGCTGCATATCCTTCAGCAATAAGGCAACTTCACAACGACTTCAAAAAGTTCAAAATGCATGCTTGCGTTTTATATATGGCATTAGAAAGTATGACCATATAACTAGCACATAAATTGGCTGATGATGGATGACTAACAATGTAAATCGTAGAATTTTACAGTGCCTGTATCTTTTTCACGAAATAATTCTTTATAAAAAACCACCATACTTATATAATAAAATTAGAACAGTTGTAGATAACCTGTCTACTCCATTCAGAGGTCTAATTTCTTCTTTTATTATAAACATTGTGGCAATGTTGCTTATATATACGTTTGGTTAGTGCTCTTTTAATAGTATTTTTTGCATAGTAATCATGAAAGTCGTCTTTTTTAACGAAAAATCGTATTGAAGGTACCACTTTTTTTAACGCAAAATCGTGAAGAAAGTACACTTTTATAACTATTTTATTGAAATGTCACTTTCAATCATTTGCAAATTCATGATAAAAAGTATGACTCTCAAAACTAGTTGTACAATAGTAATTTGATAGGCATTAATTGGGTTTTGTTCTTCAGGGCAGCATTAAAGAACTCATTTTTCTAAGCCAAAATTTGGGAAAAAGTTATTCCTTCACAAAGCAAAAACTGAGGTTAGTGCGTTAGTATGCCAGTTACATACTCACCTCACTTTTTTGCCTTGATAAAGGAATAAAGATTTTCGAAATATCAGCAAAAAAAAAGAAGAGTTTTCTGTTGAATTGCTGCCCTGAAGAACAAAACTCAATTATTGACTATCTAGTTTAAACAGATAAACTTGCATCTCAATAATGCAAAATACGTAAATCTATAAAATGGCTGTATATTGAAGGATTATTAATTACTGTTGCTGAGCTCCGGACCAAATCTCGTTTTAAGGGGGTTTTAGGGGCAGGGTGCAGTTCGCTCCCGTCCGCAACGCGGCTAAACAGAGGACTAGGTTTTAGTCTTATGTGAAGTTAACTGGTGCTGCTGAAGGGTTTTTTACGGTCATACACACATTTTTTTACATTACACAAGTATTTTTGTGCTAAGTACACACAAATCTTAAATCTGCAAATAACCTAAATTTATACTTTTGTACAAAAAACATTGTGGGCAAATTTCCAAGTTAATAAGCCGCTTAATTTTCCGGGGAGCGAATAGGGCTATTCACTGGAGCGAATTGGGCTGTCATTAGAAAGCAGCAGGTATACACGGGGCCGAACTGGTCTCTTCCGGGTTTTAGACCTGTGTTGGCATAGAGGGTCGCTATACTGGGTGACAATGAGACTAAGACCGTGCCTCTATATCATATAGTTATTAATGAATTTGGATGAAATTTGATGTAATTAAAATGGCCGACTTCCAGTTTCACCGGAAATGACACTAACTTTGGTTTTTTAAATGGGCCACCCTGTATGTTTTATGTTTTTCGGAATCTATGACTCAAATTACACACAACGGTGTTGCCAAATTTGCTGGAATATTCCACAAAAATATTTAATGAAACTATTAATTAATTATTTTTCAGTTTTATAATATAAAGTAGCACATGATGCATATCGTTAGATTGGTAATTAAATTTTATATTTAATGGCAAGATGGCCCTTAGTAGGTTCCATTTAAAAAAAGTGACTTTTTCTTAAAAAACATGTTTGGCAAATTTTATTATTTCAATAAGGGTTTGTTATTGACTTAATTGATAAAATAGCTATTATTATGAGTTACTAGAGTCACTTAGAACAGATTTCCCCCAGTTACGGCCTTCTAGGGTAAAAAATAAAATTTGAAAACAAATTGTTGTTTGTTTAAAAAATGAAAACTTTGCAAAACCGTTGTATGTCATTTGACTCGTAATTCCGAAAAACATGAAATATACAAGGTAATCCATTTAAAAAATCAAAGTGGTGTCATTTCCAGTGAAACCGGAAATGGTCTATTTTAACTATATCTGTCGGTCAATCAGAAAGTATGTCTAGTATCTTCATATAAAATTTTATCCAAATCTATTCATAAATAATGAAGATAGAAGCATGGCCCTTGTCTCATTGTCACCACGTGCATAAAAGGCAGTCGTGGGGCCAATTTTTATACTGACCTAACAAAAAATGCGACTCTTATTAAAACGTGACATACAGTGAGTTAAATTAATTGTGGGTAGGCTTGGAATTAGTGTGTATGAGATTTGTGGTAAAAACCGTCGGGCTTCTATTTTATTGTTTACCTGTATCGAGATTTTATATGTCTCTGATATCTGTGTGTGAGTCTGTGTCCTCGTTATAGCTAGACTAGAGATAGGCGCGTCAGCGAGTATGTGAAAACGTCACGCTCGTTTCACGCTTGCTTTAAACACTCAAATTTAGGCACGCTCACGCTCACGTTTACTCGGATTCACGACGGGACCCTACACTCACGACGTGATCCGCAGCTTTTATATGAAAATTGAAATTCATATAAAAGAAAATGTTCAAATTTAAAATCGATAAATGACATGCAACAGAAATAAATACTACAAAATAAATAATTTACGTTATAATTTGCAATCAGAATAGTAGACACAAAAAGAAATATATGAAAATTGACTACAATAGCTTACAACAAGGGTTAAATACTGATATCTTGCAAAATTTATTCCTTGCAACCATTTTCAAAGACATTACTTTTAATACCAAAAGCTGTTATTGGAATTTACGTTTCCCTTACTCATACGAGTATAAGAAGGTATATGTTGCTAGGCAACACTTTGAGTTCCTAGATTTAAAAGTACTTTTACTTCCGGGGAACTAATAGTTATTTGTTTCGTTAGTACAAAAAATGCATGATTTCGGGACAAGTAAGACAGATCACCGGACGAAGCGCAGCGTCCCGAAAAACGCATTTTTTGTGCGAATGAAACATACTATTTTTTCTCCAACTACTCATAAATTCGGTAATATGACTTATTATTTAGAATCAAACATTGTAGGTTATATTGCAGAACTGTCATCGCTCAAATAAACAATCACTATACGGGGAAAATAAACAACAACGACGGCGAATGCCGAATATTGACGAAGCGTTTGTTTTTTATTTAAAATTTAACATATAAAACCCTATCTTGCGTCAATTTTTGTACTAGTGCAAGTATGAATCGAAAAGTGTACAGTTGCCAAGGTAATTGGTGAACATCCCGAAATGACTTACTTTTTATACAAAATTATTCGACAATATGGCGTCTTATTCGTGTGATTGGAGAATAAAGTAATTTTTACTTGGTCGCCTACAGACGCAGACACTCGATTGACTGTAGACACAACATTCACAACACAACACAGGTGCGAAGCTCCGTCGCTGCAGGCTGCTACACAGAAGTACAATGACCTCCTGCTCCAGCTCTAGAGCGGGGGAGCGGGGCACCCTGCAGTCTGTTATTAGTTACTAAGTATTTAACATGAAATTAACGTGAAACGTGAATCACGCCTTAGAAATGTTCACTCACATTCACGGCCCAATTTTTAAATATTACTCACGTTCACAACGGGATCAGCCGTGACCCAGCGTGACCCGACTGTTTCACGTCAGGCGCCCATCCCTAGCCCAGAGGGTTATATCGATGGGCTTGAAAATTAATATCTACGCTTTTAATATAATGTTGAAAGGAGTGATTTTTGGCCAATATCGAGCAACCGGAAGTGATACTTTGCTCTTATGTTTTTTCATTTTCCGGTAAAATCTTATACTTGTTTGATGAAAATAAAATTCTTTAGATCATATAGTATTATGTACAACTTTTGTTTATAAGGTTTTGTTGTAAAACTATAGCTTTCGAAAAAGCGCAAAATTACTGGTAATTTAAAAAAAAATCTAATTGTAATTTTTCATAAACAAATAAATTCTCCAGAACAAGATCATTCATTATGCAATTAGCTACAACTTGTGTGTACAAAGTTTTTTGTAAGTATAGTTCCAATTACATTTTTATAAAAATTTCCTCAACATTTCTGTAATTTTTTGATAAAAATGAAATTCTCTAAAATCTATAACCTACTTAACGAGTGTCCAAAACTTTACTATTGAGTAGGTACCGAAAATAGTTTAGAATTTATGAATGCAGCTATTTCTCTCTCTCTCTCTCTCTCTCTCTCTCTCTCTCTCTCTCTCTCTTTACTCGTTGCTCATTGCTGAGAATCGTGATCTCGTTGGGTTTCTCTTATATTATTTACAGTATAAAGTTTACTTAAAAATCAAATTTCAACTTAGACTTTTAAGAATAAACTTAGTTGCATGCATAAATTAGGAATTAATTTCAGTGCTTACCGGATAACGAAAGTTTAGGGACACCCGTTGTATAACAGCTCAATAATTATGTGTCATTCCCAATTTATGTTCTACTGTGACACTAAAAGCTATATTATAAACACTGGAGTTAAGGGTTGCCCCTATTTTTTGTTGAAAATGAAAATATAAAGCAGCAAGGGCAGAATTTTTCTATTTTTTGAGGCCAGTTACAATAGGGCACTTAATGGTCGTGTCCTGTGACATTTTCACGCTACCAACTTTACTTATTATAATAATGTTTACCAAAATAATTTTCTAAGAGTCTAATAGTCTCATAGGACCGTTATACAACGGGCTATTATTTTGTTGTTATACTAAACAGCAAGTAGTATACGATAAGCTGAACTTTCGGTAATAGATAACAAACCCGAAAACAAGTAAAAATAGGTTGATAGCGCAAAAAATAAATATATCAACCACTTGAGTGTCAACTTGTCCACTAACCACAAAAATCACAGACATAGATCACTTGTTCATTCCCTGTACACTGTTCGTGTACTCATAACCTGCACATTGCAGCCTGGATTCTGATTATTTTCTGCAGACCAATGAAAACTTCCATCCAGAAAACCAGCAATCTGCGCCATCCCGAGTTGGAACTTCTTGAGGAATGTCTAGATCAGAGTCGCCATTATTATCAATCAAGGAAATGTCTTCATTGTCTGAAATTTGTTCACCTTGTACTCTGTTGAAATTAAGGTTTCTATTTCCTCTCCCACATCCTCTTCCTCGTTTTTCACTTCCATCAGCAACTCCATCCTCGTCCTTTGTCTGGCTGTCGTGTCTTTCCCTTTGATTTCTCAGACTGCATTAGACCTTGTTTGTAAGATAAAGAATTTATCACAGCAGACTAGCTTTTCTCACGGAATTTTACTGACATTTTCTTCTGAATGGTGGGTACAGGGCTGATGCCCATTGATCTAACATCTGGGTTCACTGAAATGGACGAATGACTAGGTTGTTCCAGTATTATTGGCGGTGCAGAAATGCAGTGTGCGACCGAATCTGCTTCTTGGGGCTGTGGAGTGGTCAACGCCGGAACAAATGGCTTCCACATTAGGCTTCTCTGTATTGGAAGCGTGAAGCCACAATGAATTCTGAGTTTTGGAAAATATTCCTATTGGGGGCATAAAGGCCATTGCCAATCTCTGCAGTCTGGTACTTAACGTAAGCCTTTTCAAACAGATCTCTGGTTTTCTCTAAAGCATACTCCAACCTCTTCGCTGTAATATGCTTTAAGGGGGGCCATGAAAGTACGGTCCAAAGTCTCGAACCATTTGCTAAATACTTACGTGGGATTGAACCCAACCCGATGGAAGAACAGTGAGAATTGTTCTAGGGGACACCCTCTTTCCAGAACTGTGCTCATACTAGTGCGAGGCAATATCACCAGTGTTGGGTTAAGCATTGATGCGCTCATGAAAACTATCACGCTGATCAAGGAAGCTCTTTCAGTTGAAATGGTGGCTCCAATATGCTGTTATCAACGCAGTCCGATCACTAGACTGTGTGGTCTGAATGATTGACACACCTGTCTGATCGACGTTCCAGATTCTATCTGGTGTGTAGGCATTCTTTTCTAATTCTTGATTATAAATGTGTAACTTGGACACATTCGCTTATGTGAAACCTAAGGCCCTTCATACGATGTGCCAGTTGGTTTTCCCACCGATGACTGTACTTTGTGTCATCTGAGAAACAGCTTTAATCATTCCTGTTCATCCCCCTGATTTCCAAAAGGGGGCTTGAAATTATTTTTATTGATAAACTTAATGCCATATTTCTTCATCCAATCTTTTTATTTCTAGTTTCCTCAATCGTGCCTTACATTATTGCGTACCCCACTTTGTTACAGTATCAAATTGACTTATCGAACTCACGACTGTGTGAGTACCAAATAACTAGACAAGTCCGGGAAATGTGCACGCTCACCCTGAAAATCGTAAGAAACAGGCTAAAGGCCTCGGCTCAAATACGCTCAGGGAGATGGGAGTGGTTTAAAACGGTACGTCATAGGGCAAGCGTGTTGAGGTGTATATAGGGTGTTACCAAATAAATGGGCGCCACAAGATCCAAATCAGGAGACGCATGTTCAACCGAACCTTGAAGGTCAAACTGGGCGAAAAATACTTAAATAACTATTTCTGGAAGCCACCGCGCAGCGACAAACACTACAACCCAACTGCAATGCTCATCCGCTACGTTCGGGCCCCACTTTACATTGATTGTAACATAGTGACTCAGTTACCCTGTAAACAAACATGTACAAGACACAAAGGGAAAATCATAAGACAGTACAATTAATACATCTATTAGGCCACTTCACAGGGCCTAACTTCAACTTACAGTGGTACAGATGTAATCGGCACGTATAACAGTTTGTAAGAAAAGGCGAAAGGCAACTTAACGGGACGTGTAAGTTATAACAGTTTATTACATAAGTTTAAATGATTAATTTCGGAAACAACGCTCGCTCGTAGCAGAGCAAGTTATAACAGTTCATTGCATAAGTTTAAATGATTAATTTCAAAAACAAATGCTCACTCGCATCGCAGCAATTTATAACAGTTCGTTGCACAGATTTAAATGGTCGGTTTCGAAAACAACGCTCGCTCGTAGCACAACAAGTTATAACAGTTTATTACATAAATTTACCTGGGTTGGTAGCTAGACCTGCAGGCGGCGGCAGGCGGTCGCCCCAGGGTCGAAATTGCCGCTACGGTCTTGAAGCGTGGCATGGACGAAATGTTGTAACGTCCTACGTGATTCCCTTTTGCAATGAGCGTGGGTGAAATGTTACTGCCCCCTTGGCGAAACATGAACGAGAAGAGGCTGTAGCACACCGGAATCAAGAAAAACACAGATACTCTGCTGAATCAGCACCAAAGGAAAATCTGACGTCATTATGCCGGAGCGCGGAGACGCTTATACAACCTGCAACGTCGACGGCTTTATGCTACGGCCCGGGGCTGAATGACACGACCGACACTAACAACCAAGCTTCGCGCGATCGGGGCGACCAATCCCGAGCCAAGAACAACGTCACACCACTGCAGCTGCCTCGATTAGAGAAAGATCGACAGCGGATCTAAATAAAAATTCGGGGAGATTTTCTCACTCGCTTTCACGAGCTAAATTTTAAGGAACTTAGAAAACAGACGCTCTACAATAAAAAGGGACACGTAGCTGCATAAAGTGATAAATCGAGAGCCACGTGCGGACTAGGACCTTGCGTGATGCGGAAAGCTGTCGTAAAAAGACACTATGATGCCGAAACGGGTCTGAAATACAGGCCGACTCGCCAAATATGTACCAAAACGGTTCTAAAGGTTTATTTAATTATCGGAATTACGGAAAGATAGAAAATGGCCTGATAACTTTCTTCCACGGGGACTGCAATGTGTTTGGGCCATCTGAAGAATTATTTCAAATTATTTTAGTAAAAACCAATATTGTTTTAAATTGGAATTCCACGGGTCCTACTTAGAATTTCTTGTTCCAACTATAGACCCGTATCTGACTTTGGTCACCTATTTCTAATAGATAATTTAATAAGAGAAGAACACAAACTCCTGAGTTTTATAATATTTTATATCAAAGAAGATTATTTAAACCCAACAATGCGGGACTACTAAAATGGTACTATTTTGTAAAACACTTAAAAATAAGCTCAGCACCGAGACGCTAATTAAATTCATTAAAGTAATTTCTGTACCAAGCTTCATTTTTATGGAAGCGAATATTGAATCATTATACAGAAAGATGAACGTAGAATAGCAACTAAAATGAAATTCCTACGTTAACATAGCAGGATTTAATATTCGCAAAAGAAAAAGACAAATCGATATAGCAAATTGACTTAACATTTTCGACATTAATAGCAAAATAAATGAAGATAGACGACAATAATGTTAACAGCTGGTAAGAATGGAGAATCTATAGGTAGGCCAACAGAACGATAGAAAAAATCAATTGGCAGATAATCCTTTACATTTAATATAGTAAAAACAGTGAAATCGAGTCCAATAATCAAGGAAAAAAGAACGAATAAAGTCATTGATAATATTTCTGATAGGAACACGGCTATTTTTGTAAGATAACAAGAATTTTAAAAAAAACAAGGATTAATTTTAGAACTGGAACTTTTGACTAAAAAGGTATTTATGATATACCGGGTGTCCATTCTCAAAGTCGAACATAGGCAATTAACATTAGTGCATTCACTCGTTCTTCATTGAAATAATTAATTTTTTTGTAGAAAACGTGTAGCAGAATTACATGTTCATATTTGACATTGGTGGTTACATCGTAATAAAGTAATTCAACTAGAACGAGATTTGTGATGGTGCTACCAGAATTGGACCACTTCAGAGGAGATTGCAGAGTACCGAAGGATATCTAAGAAAGAAACAAGATAAGAGCTGTTGCAGTTATAAACCTGAAACTTACCAGGATTGGTTGGAGTTGAAGCTGACGTTTGATAGAGGGATTGCAGCCAGAATCAGCAGGGTATTGGAGTTGGTTGACAGGTGTAGGCTGTAGGTGTCAAACGAGGACAACATTGGGATCTTTTGGACGCAGGAGGCACTGGTGTATGGAATTGTGCGAGTTAAGCTGAATAAGTGACAAGGTTTGTTAGTAATTAATATTAAAACATTTTGAATAGAGATCAATCAGTGAAATACAATAATACAAAGCAATAATTAATTTAATGAATTGATTAATGTAAAAATGCAATTGTCAATACCTGGTTGAAAGTTGAGTTTGACGTTGGATGTCATTATTAGTAAAACAATTTTGAAAATACAATTTCATAACGTCAATTAATAGAAGACTAGATTTGCAGGAACCCACCTGAGATAAGAGAACTTGATTTTAAAAAAGGAATTATTATTTAATTAGAAAGGGCATTGCATTAATAAAGGGCTAGTTTAAAGTGGTGTATTACATTTCATAAAATATATGGATAGTCCAACGTGTAGCTTTATATAGACATTACATAATAATATAAAAAAATAATTAAAAAAAAAATGTTTTGCATGTGTGAGGTTTTTGCACTTCGTTCACTCACCTACCTTCATAAATTGTGATTTTAGCACCTAATTTGCGTATTTTAACTTACAGATTTTAAAATGTAAACTGAAGAAGACGTAAAGTCGAAATATATGTTTACAATATTCATTGTTTTTATATTAAATGTAAAGGATTAGCTGCCAAGAGTTTTTCTACTTATGAAATAATTAATTTATTAATTAAACAGCTGTAATATTCACACAAATAAAACTTCATGGCGGAAAAAGAAAAGGAAGCAAAAATCAAACATAAAACAAAAACAACCAGTTCGAACAAATTTCAAAAACAATTGACAAATGTTGACTCTTGCAGGATTAACGTTTATATAATTAAGCGTTACAGACCTTCTAGACCCGAGGCTTGTTTCGTTATAGATCTCCATTGCCTCCTTATCTGTAGCTGCCATCCACCAGTCCTGACGTTTAATTCATTCAGGTCTTCCTTCACCGCATTCAGCCATCTGCTCTTGGGTCTTCCCCTTCTCTTTTCTCCTGGGCCCCGTATCTTTATCCATCTTTTCCATATGTGGAACTTTATTGCTTGGGTAATACTAGAATCTCCCTAGAGTTGTATTATTTCTGCATTTGATCTCCGCTGCCATTGCACCTCCACCATCAGCTTCATTGAAACTTTTAACATGAATGATAAGGGTGCAAACTGTTTTGCTGTAGAATGTTCACAAAGTCATTTGTTCTAGCTCTCTAGTACTTCTGTAAGTCACCGAACTGTACCAGCAATGTGCAATGTGCATGTGCATATTCGCACTTCTTTCTATTGAATAAAAGCCAACAAGGAATTTGCAAATGAAGTAAAAAAATGCCATTCTTTGTAATTGTGTAGTTTTACATGATAGTCTACATTCAGAGGCCACGCAGTTCTCCAACTTCCTGCAGTATTATCGTTTTACTAGCCCACGTTGTTTCTTAATATTCAAATGCTAGTTGCTAGTAATGCTAGTGTTCTTACTAAATAATGTAATGCAGTTTCATGGCTCGATGACCCATCTCAAGGGCTTGCGTTGTTACGGTTTCCCATAAGTACGGCACTGACTGCTTAGCTACACCTTGCATGCAGTCGGCGTCATAAAACCGATTAATCACGAGAAATGTGGTGTACGAAGGATACACCAAGTCTGTTTACAGAAACGTCAGCTTGTTAATCTTACAGCAGGTTAAAATGAGCAGCAATATGTCTGTTTGTTTTGACCTGACTTGTTTTGGTGGCATGCAAATAGCAGGGGGCGTCATCGGCGCCGGCATTAAGACTTTTCCATTTTCCAGACGGGAAATTCCTCACAAATTAATAACTGGCATTTCGAAATATCTCACCTTAAGCTCCATCTGCCTTCTGCGTCTTTGTTGTCGGTGAACAGGCTTGGACGAAGTAAGCAAACGGCTTTATCTAAAATGTTTCACAAAGGAGAGCAAATTTCTTTGCAGCGTAATCTTTGTTTATTACATGAGATACCTACAGTTTTTGCGACTTTCGCAATTTTCAGCTAGCGGCGTGTAATTTTACAGAATCCTGAAAATGGGGAATTATAAACATCCGAGATTGGATGTTTGTTTGTACAGGGAATCCTCTGCGCTTGTTTACACCTGAACTTTTTCTATTAATTATTTATACACCTGTTGCATTAATGAAACTTCCCATAAATACCCGATAAATGCTGTTGATAATTACGGACGCTTTCCTGGTTAGATAGCTTTGGGAACCGCCAAAAAGTAGGCATCAAATGGGAACAATTTTCATAGTTGATTTTACAAAAAAACTTTTTACGGCAATAATTTGTGCTTGTCGCATTTATCCCCCATCAGATATAATGAGTGATTTTTCATTATTTAGAAAATGGTGTTTTTCGAAATTGTCAAAATCCAAAATATGACTTTTTTCGAAAATTAAGTAAGGTTTCAATGAGATTTCTTAGCATGTGTTAGTTTTAGCTAACTGAACAATCTCAAGGTCAGAAATCAACTGTTTTTCTTTAACTTTCGCAAAAATTTAATTTATTAATTTTCAAATATTTTTCAAAATTTCACACCCAACATTTCATTTTAAGATTTTTTATTAGTTACCGAAACGTAATATGTTCGCATAATATTTACGTTTTTGATGTAAGGCGCTTTTTTGGAATAACTTTTTCCAATTCTTTTTACAGTTGTCTAAATGACGAGATATTTCTTTATTCAGTTTATATATACTAAAAATTTAGAATTTTTTTCAAAATATTGAACCAAAATTTAGTATTAAGATAGAAAATCACATTTTACACAACTTCTTTGATAAATGTTTTCTCTATCTTGACTTATAAATGCATTTTTCGCAATTATTTAAAAAAAGTAAAGTTTGACAAATAACGGGTGTAACTTGACAACTTTTGTTTGGCCCAATTCTAATGTTTTTCAACCACTTCCGATCGCCGGGGTTTTTATTTTCCAAAAAAACTGTAAATCTAAATTTTTATCATTTATGCCAACTTTTGGACGATCACTGTATAATATGGAATTATTAATTCCCACTGACATTTTGAATGATTTGAAGTATTTGCTATAGAATTTATAGGCAGTTCAAAGTTGAGGCAATTTATTGTTATGTTTAAGAGCTTTAGAGGAGAACCTCTAAATTAATATTTGTAGTAATTGCAGATTGTAGAAACAAATACTTTTAAACATTCCTGTATGTTACATGGCTCTATTATCTCTCCTATTCTTATTCTGAATTTTTATTTCTGCTTATGGTTCTACAACGTGTATTAAAGTGTGTCTAATTGCAATTTTGTGTATTTTACCTTATTGTTTCGGTATAAAACACGGACAATCGAAACAGAAGTCCGATAGCTCAGTGGGAAGAAAGGGGCGATTCTATATTTTTGTTGGCTCGCCGAGCGTCAAAATAGAGTCGTACAAGAATAAAGGCGGTGCAGATGCACGTATGAACTTTACAGTCTAATCTCGCCGTGGCGTCACACTGGCGTACCAGACAAAGAAATATAATTTGGGTGCAATGACGCAATCTACAACTTATTTACAATTTTAGTTGCCTTTAACAGTTCTGCATCTGCACAAAATGCGCATTGAATAAAACAAAGCCAAAAAACAAAGCCTAAGTTATTCACTGAAGGCGATATTACTTTAACTTCATCGTAATTTAGTGCTCAGTATTTAGGGCATGCATATCAAGCAGGTATTATTTGGAAGATCCTTTTCTCATGTGACAGTTCCGTTGAGCAGCTAGCGGCAAAATTCATTTGTGGTCGATGCTATGGGCGTTGTAAGAACTGCAAACAGGTTAATCTAAAATAATTCGAAGGTGAAGTGTTTCATGGAATTATCTCATGAGATGTGGTGGGTCAAAGACACTTCGAGAATGGTTCACTGGTCCCGTTTTGTGAATTTGACAATATTGAAAAGCCAACTTGGCGGGAATTTGTAACTGAGCACGCGGTGTCTGTTGGCAAGCTTTAGCATCAACCACTTTCTTTCTCCGCCTGGGTTGGGCATAGTGAATAATTAACGGTGCAGCTTTTCAAACATTTCGACTAGATAAATATCGACACTAATAACTTTTTGTATCAAGAGTAAAAGTTGGGACAATGTTGCAATAAAATTCTCAGCGTAATAAGATTTTCTATAATAACTGAAGGGTTCCCGTTTCAAAGTTAACTCCACGTTAATTAGTTAAGCAGTTTTTTTGTTAATATATAACAAAATTTGCGAGTTTAGCTGTAATTGTTAAAATATTTATAATTATCGAAAGTTATTATTTTAACCTCGACGCATTTTATGATGTTTTGTATTTAAAATTGTAGTACTTCTACGGGGAGGTGTAAAGTAGCCTCAGTAATAAGCTATAGTTGCATAAATGTAGTCAAATAGTTCTATAAGCCAGCCAGAGAATATTGGCAATATAGAGAAAAATATTTTAACTTAACATTTAGTTCAGATTCAATGTCACCCGAGTAACTACAATACCCATATGATCAAAAACTTTTATCTTCTACAAGGCCGTGATTTTTTTTACAATGTAATGTATGTTGGCAGTGATGAGTAAAGCTGATAATTATATGCATTCAAATGTACGAAAATATGCGCATATATATGCATACAAATTGTTGACTATATGCACCCAAAGTTACAGCCGGGGCGCTGCGCTGAGGCTGTAGCTTGTCGGCCGCATGATTTGAAAGTGCGAACTCGAAAGCTTGAAGTGTTGGCTGGCGTTGAGGATCGGAAGTGAGCCGCACGGTGGTTCATGCTGGGCCGCACTTAGGGGTGCGAGCTCAAGGAGGTGACCGCAGGCAGAGCCGAACATAGCGGTTCGTGCTTCTAATCCTCGGTGATGTGGGATGTTGAGGCTTCTATTCAGCCGGGGTCGCACAAAGATGGTGCGGAAGCGAGAGCTGGTGAGCGAACTGGTAGATTCGACTGCTGAAGACCAAGAGCGAACTGGTAGATTATACTGCTGCGGCTTCCCTTCGATGATTTCCTTGTCCGAAAATGTCCCTGTTTATAAAGGAAACTCGCGGCTTTGTCCCCTGATCCCGTTCCCATTGGCTAAAGGGTTTGAAAGCCTGGCCGCGTTCCTCTTTATTCGGTACATTTTTACGCTACTTAATCGGCGTCTCAAATTAGCGGCCTACTTTTGTCATCATTGTGCTTCTGGCAAAAAGACGCGTCTTTCGATACGTCACTCGAGTGGTTTCGGCGAAATTGGCCGTGCTTCGAGATTTCATATCTGAGCTTTTTAGCTTCCGTGCTCGGCGTTGGGTTTTCGTTCGCCTTGTCGCGGGGATCCAGTAAATTCCCTATTTCGCGGTGAATCTTTTGATACCAAATACGAAGGGGTTGCTGCTTGCGTTTCTTTTAATTATTAATTTTTCCGGTCGCGGCTTATGGCGCGTACCAGGCGGCACTCGCCTTTGCCCCAGCGGCTGGTCTTTTACAACTTCAATCCTGGGAGCTTAGCGCGGCGAACCCGCGTTTAGAGAAATTCTGCCTCATGAGACGAGCTCTGGAATGGTGTGATTTTTTTGTTTTTTTTTAGCGCGCTCCGAGCGTTGAAGCCTTTCGATTGCCGGCTTGCTGTTATTTTCTTGCTCTCAACCTCCTCTTTCGGTTGATACCAAACACGAGTATTTTAATTCTTCTTCTTCTCTGTGTACCGTCCCCTAGCGGAGGTTGGATATCATCATTGCGATTTTTATTTTATTTCCTGCTGCTCTAAATAGTTCTATTGAGGAACAACCGAACCATTCCCTCAGATTCCTCAACCACGAAATCCTTCTTCTCTCCACACTTCTTTTTCCTCTTAACTTACCATGTATTATTACCCTCAATATTTCATATCTGTCATCTATCGTAATATGTCCCAGGTATTGCAATTTTCTCACTTTAACTGTTTTTATTAAATCATAGTCTTTTCTCATCTCTTCCAACACTTCCAAATTTGTTTTTCTTTCCGTATTTTAATTAGAGCGACTGTGGGTCACACTTACTAACATGAGAGTTCTACTGCACTTGATAGAACTTGTCCGTCGCCTATATGGTGATACCAAAGCCATAGTTAAAGTAAACGGTGTAGTATCGGAACAATGCGCAATCATGAAACGTGTACGACAGGGATGTATCCTCTCCCCCATGCTTTTCAACGCGTACACAGATGAAGTTATGAGACTAGTCCTTGAGGATTGGGAAGGAGGTGCAGTACTTGGAGGACATAAAATCTCCAATTTAAGATTTGCACACGATACAACACTTGTTGCAGAAAGCGCCGACCAACTCGAAATGTTGCTGCAAAGACTCGAACAAGTAAGTAACGAGTATGGGCTCCAAATAAACTATCGGAAAACGAAGATCCTCGTAGTAGATAGGGAAAATAACAACCATCCGATAATACAACAGATTGGAGCATGTGAGGTGGTCCATAATATAATATATTTGGGCTCCGTAATAAATAACAAAGGAGACTGTTCGCAAGAGATCAGACGCAGGATACAACTTGGCAGGACCGCCATGACCCAACTCGTTAAAATCTGGGCAGACAAGAATATCCGCAAAGAAACTAAGATAGATTAGTTAACACCTTAATATTCCCTATTTTCCTTTATGCCGCAGAAACGGGGACGGTTCGGGAAGCTGATCGCAAAAGAATAGATGCCTTCGAGCTGTACTGCTGGCGCCGTATGCTGCGTATCCCATGGACTGCACGGCGTACAAACAATTCGGTACTAGAAGAGATACAACCATTACTTCGTCTCTCGTCAATGGTAAACGAACGCATTCTACGTTTTCTGGGGCACATAGTGCGCCGAACCGACAGTCTGGAAAAAATTTCATCTTGGGCAAATCCAACGGAAAAAGAAGACGGGGGGGAAGATCGCCCCAACGTTGGTCAGATATTACTAAGAAGGTGCTTAGTCAATCTCTCCAGTCGGCGATTCGAGTAACTCAAAACCGACAAGAATGGAAGTCTCGAATCAGCGAAAATGTGAAATAATACAGTTAAAGATCACAACACATCAGAATGATGTTATGATGGAAGAAGAAGATTTGTTTTTACAATTCTTCCGGCACTCGGTGCTGCGTGGATGCGAGCGATCGCGGGCGCTGTTTTGGCTTAGCGTCCGACTCTCTGGAAGTTATTTGACCTCGCTTAATTTATGGTTTTCTTCCGGCGGTCCGCGGCTATGTGATTTTTCCCCAAATTCCTGACTGCTTATTCTTATAAATTTTATGTGCGTTTTCCTCAAAATTCGAGGAAGTATGTGCGATGGCGAGACGGCTGGCAGGAAATTGAAAACCGTTTGGCATGTGACCGTTGTTGCTAATCAAGACGGCCTTGAATTTAGCTGTGTTTCTGCCCCTTGAAAAATGAAAGCGTGATCGAGGGCGGTTACTGACAGATGAAGAAAAAAACGATTTTTTTTAATGTGCCGGAATTTGACGAATGGAAATAATACACGGCCATTGCTCGGATGTCAGGATCATATCACGTGAAATCGCTAGATTTTCGTGGTCGTTGCAGATTGTGGAAATTGTACCCACATTTTCTGGTCTAGAACCATGGACTCTAACACTGAGCGATCTATACCCGCTCTAAGCATGTAACGTATTTCAATATTATCTAACGTTTTTACAACTAGATTAGATAGTTTTATAATTTATTATACTGGAATATTGCTATATTTATCTGAATGTGTAGGCACTACCTTTCAAATAAGCTATTTCCTTAGATTTATTATGATTTAAGAAATATTTAGAAGTCTGGGGGAATTTGTCAGACATACAATGCACAGTCTTTGTTGATAATAAATTCTAGACGCAATATGTACCGTTAGCAAACGATGCTGAAGGAAATGCATTTAATACTCCCGGAATCAAATGTTGAATACCAATCCACAGAAAGAATGTAATACCACAGCTATACCCATAATCCGGTCTGTAAATTCCCTGTTATTAAAACTGGGCAATAACAAGCAAAAATTTAATTTCATCTGGCGAGTGGATTACCTATCTCCCGCGCTGTGCCCTAATTTGCTTGGCTTTTGTCGACGCTGCATTAATTATCAAACTCAA
Source organism: Agriotes lineatus (assembly GCA_940337035.1). Classification (NCBI taxonomy): domain Eukaryota; kingdom Metazoa; phylum Arthropoda; class Insecta; order Coleoptera; family Elateridae; genus Agriotes; species Agriotes lineatus. The sequence goes on along the minus strand of CALNHX010003109.1, from coordinate 10,824 downwards.
CAATTCAATGTTTCTCCTATTAGTGCTCGTCAGCGTAGACGCACATATTGAATGCTGTCCAGTCGAAGGTCTCAATCAGCAGGTCGCTACAGTTATTAAGGGAGTGGACTGCATCGAGAATTTCGAAACTTAGTTTCAGCTAATCGAAAAACGTCGAGCAATCAGGGCTAAGTCTGTTAGAGTTTGCAAATTGAAAATCAGTTTCGCAACGACTCCTGAATTGTTAGTACTCTCGGCTAACATGAAAATAATTAATAAATTTATGTTGCTCTGCTTAGTGTAGCAGCTATCCGTTCCAAAAATGTTCTGCCACGTGGAAGTTTAAATTAAAACTACAGTGACGTAACAGCTGCTTTGAAATATTGTATGAAAGTAATAATTAATTATTCTTGGCGAAAATTAATCTTATAACAAATTTTCGTTCGAAATCTTAGCCAAGTTGCTAGCTTTCCCGAAGTAATTATTTGCATTTTTCCACAATATTTTCTTTGGCTATCAAATTATGTATTATACATTCCCTGTATACATTGAATCATTGAGTTTCTAGTTCTTATGACACTCCAATGCAATGTATTAGTACACTACCAAGTTGTTTATATTCCCCCCTTACATTGTGTAATACAGTTTTTAATTTTTTGTAAATAATGTATTTGCTGTTGTACTTTTTAAATTTCTAAGAATGCTTAAATTTCCATTTAACTGCAAAAGTTGACGATTGCTTGGAATAAAGATGGCTCGCCACAGTCAAAACAAACTGTAATTTGAAATACAAATCCGGGTAATAGGTTAGCCGCCACTTGAGGTATCTGCCAGAATCGAATGGCGCTCTCGCCAGTAAGATTCCCCCTGCCTGCAAAAAAATGTGTGCAGCTTCCAGATATGACTTACCTTATTTTGCAATTTATGAAATGCGTATCTTACTTCCCCTTTAAACAAAAATCACACGGCATGAAATTTGTGGCGGTTATATTAAAGTAACTCGCATGAAATACGATTATGCGGGCTTCAGCTGGAGGCCGGTAACCGTTATAAATGAAATATCTACCTGTGCTGTGACGTCACGTACGCTATACAACAATTCCAGGAGGAAATGGATATCGATAGCCTGGAGATAAACTCGTATTGCCCGCGCTACAGCGAGAATATACTGAAAACGTGGGTTCCCTAAACAGATTCTTAAATATCAAGCGAGGTGCATCGCTTAGCTAATATGTACGTATAACATAGTCTGAATGGCGGTAATTTACAACATGCATTACTTAACTAATATAACATATTCAGCTTGGCTAGAAATGCAGCAGTTTAGTTGGCTACGTTGAAGGCAAACACCAGGATAAGCCAACGTTTGACCCGGATTTGTCAAAGGAAGACGGACAGTTTCAGTTCAAGATGTTGGTGTTCGGCGCCGAAAAGAAGCGTTTATATTAGGGGTGCGTCGTGGTTCAGAGCGTCGCTTGTGAGCTGTACTTTGGGAATTAATGAAACCGACAATGTCGAAATTGCCTCCAAGGACAGTTAATGCCAAAATGTACACACCTCGTTTGTGAGACGTTCGTTGACTGACTCTTCCCATGAAGTCTCTGTGCGAGAGTTCGACGAATTGCTAATTTTTTCTTCGCCTGTATACATTAGCAGTAGCGGCCGTAACTTTTTAAACTGACCTACAATATGGAAGTTTTATTTTCACTTGCGACTTTTGCATTACGGAAAAGAATTACTGTACAGTGATATATTCTATCCTCCAATCTAACTGGCGGAACAGAATGCTAATATAGTACGACTTTAAAGATCGTCTTTTGTATCGAGTATTCTATACTCTCGGTCATTGTTAGTCCTTTGTAAGTATCCCTGTATAGTTTCGTCCTTTTCCTGGTGTAATAACTCTACTAGAGTATTTTTGTGAATTTATTTCAGTTTCTTTGTTATTGTGAAGGTGGTTTCTGTTTTTGTAAGGCCTGTAGAAAGAAAATAACTTTAGTAGGTATTTTATGACGATACATTTCGGGAAATAATTACTACGAAACTATATACGATACGTTATCTGATCTATACTAAATGATATCTAACTTGATTGGTTTATACAATGTAATGAAACACATTTGCAATAATGCTTACATTAAAAGTTATACTAGGTTAACCTACAACTTTCCTTCTATTCTACCGTAACAATTATTTTAAATTGATTGTAATTTAATATTATTACTGTTCTTAGAACTTAAAATTGTACCTATTTGTAAACATTTTCCAAATAGTACTATTCCTATAAATATTGCTAGCAAAGACGCCGCTCCCATCTGCTAAAACTTGTTCCTAGAAAGAAAAAGAATTGCAACTTTTTTCTGTGTAGATAGTCTATATAGACCTCCACAGATATTTACATGACTGTGTGGAAGAAAAACACAAAAAATTCGAAGCGATACGCAAAGTGATTTTTATTTTTTTTAATAATAATATTAATAACCATAATAATAATATAAGACTTCTTGTCTATAGCCATGCAAATATGGAGAACAACAATACAGCTACAACAAACAAAACACATAAAAACAGACGAAATCAAAATCAATACAGGCATATTCCAAGGGGACCCTCTTAGCGCCTTGTGGCTCTGCTTATGTCTCAACGCACTTTTAAACACACTCTGTAGTACAACATATGGCTTTAAAATGAAACATCAAAATACATCACGACATACAACAAACCATTCGCTTTACATGGATGATATCAAGATATTTGCATCTGACAAAACACAAATGCAAGCACTCTTAAAAATAATACACGAATACACAAAATACACGGAAATGGAATTTGGTATCGAGAAATGCGAACTGATCTATATAGAAAGCGGAAAATATAACGCACAACAAACAACGGAAACATTTAACAATGAACTACTCAAGAAACACGGAGCAAAAGAAATACAAATAGCTTGGATTTGAGCAGAACACAAGTAAAAATCACATTTACATCAAACAGCAACTCAAAAGGAAATACAAACAGAGGCTCACACTTATACTCAAATCAGAACTCAAGTCTAAAAACACTTTCAAAGTAATAAACAGGTTTGCAATACCAGTTCTGATATACTCATTTGGAATAATCAAATGGTAGAACACAGATCTCGAAGATTTAAACAGATTAAGCAGAACAACATTGACAGGACATTGCAAACTGCACCCAAACTCGTGTATTCAAAGAATTACAGTTAGAAGAAAGGAAGGAGGAGAAGGCCTAATAGACATACAAGCACCACACAATGCACAAATAGAAAGATTAATAAAATACTTTCAAAATAAAACCGGATCACTTCATCACGCTGTCATCATAGTAGCCAAACAATATACACCACTTAACCTAGAACAATAAAATATAGAAGAAAACACACCCACAACAGAGCTGAAGCAAGACAATTGGTCAAGGAAAGCACTACACGGTAACCACTACAACATCATGCGAAAGCCAAATATAGACCAACAGCTGGCTTACAACAGGCCAACTCTCCCCACAAACAGAAGGATTCGTTTTGGCAATACAAGATAAAGTAATAGCTACAAAAAACTACAGGAAATTTATTATTAAAGAAACCATAGACACAGACGTATGCAGAAAATATCATCTATACAAATAAACAATAGATCACGTAGCAGGAGGTTGTAAGCTACTTGCCGGAGCAGATTTTACGAATAGACATAACACAGCAGCAAAAATCATACATCAAGAACTTGCACTTAAATATCACTTATACAATAAACATACACACCCTACTACAAATATACCCCGGAAAACATACTTGAAAATGAACAATATAAACTATACTGGGATAGAACGTTGTGTACAGACAAAACAGTTGCAAGTAACCGACCGGACATTATATTCACCAACAAAAGAGAAAATAAAACGATGCAAATGTCATACAAAAAGATTTACAAAATACTCACCTCGAGCAACCGAGCTAAAAGAGCTCTGGAAACAGGAAACAGTAACAATAGTATCAATCATCATGAGTAATTTCACCAATCATATACATTAGGCACTAACACACACACACTCACACAAACATGCAAAAAGCAATTATACTTAAAACAGTAGCAAAATTCAGAAAATTTCTATAGCAGCAATAGAACATGTGACTTGGTAAACCCCCTTGGTCATAGAATTAGAGGATTTCCACATTTAAATGCATAGTTGATTAAATATTCGCTGTACCTATAGTTTTTTGGATTAAACACAAATTATTTAATTTGAAATTCTTCGAACTGTTCTAATAGAGTATAATATTTCATTATCTCGAGGACCTGCATAGATATTTATGTCAGACTCTTTATTTAGGTTATTTTTGTTATTAAAGTAAGAATTACAGAATGTTTTAACAATGTTTGCTCGTTATACCCTTTCTAACAAAATCTGGATTAATGCAGCTATAAATAGCAGCTTATAGAAAACAGTTCATGAGAGAATTGTAACTAACCACAAATTACTGGACTCTGCAAATGTAAACATTTCGAATGTAATCGCTGTGGAAAAGCGATGAATAATCGTAGTTTAAACTTTATTCGAAAGGAGAAGCAATAAACCATAAAGCAAATCTTAGAATATGTGCCTTCCATGCCATTTACAGTCGTTGGCAATTTAGAAGGGATCAAGACATTGAAGTATTCAAGGGGAGTAAACAGTAAACTATAACTTCCCTCGCTTGTCTTTTTGTCTTTTGAGGAGCTGTTTTCTTTCCCTCTATCTCTTTCTCTGTTGCTTATATATTACAATACGAAGCCAATATTGGAGCTATTTTTAAACTGCGGATTATGCAACCAAATCCCAATTTAATTATTATTGGAAGCTGATCTTCGGTAAGGCAGCAATAAAAAATCAATCAGATTTTTTGTTTGAACCGTTAAAACTGAAGGTTGACGTCGGAAATATATTATCTTATCTTGCAGCATTTCTTGAAACTTCCATATCTCTGTTTGTCGTTAGAATATGTAGAGGTAGATTACCTTTATAATATTGAAGAGACATTATACAGGAAACGATTTAAATTACATTACAATTTAAAATAGCTAAAATGTGTGTCACAAACAGTATTGTATGTTGAACAATTTATAAAAAAATATCATTGTTATTCAAGAGTAACATAAAGAACTTTCGAGGAGAAAGGTTGCTTTACGCCCAATGATTATATCGCTGGTTGCTAATGTTAAACGTCTTCGTCAACACTATCAGTAAGTGCACAAGAAAATCGCTTACTGGTCCGACAAGCAATTAGAGCAAGTGTAAATCGACCAAGTAAGCAACTTGCATAAGCTCTAACCTTATCCATTACCTGTGCACGCAAAATGCTTCATAACATTTTTCACTCTAAAAGTGTTTTGGTGCAGAAATGAAGTGCTCTCGATTTCTATAGCTTAGGAGTGAGTACTCAGGTACTGAAAGTCATCTCTTCTCTCTTGACTTCGTTTGGAAGGATTCGTTATGAAATAAAACTGTTGTAACTGAAAAGCTACATTTCGGTGTCTCTTCTTTAAAAATAATTGGGTCACACTTTTCTAAAGAGAACTAACGTGCAACTGTTACGTCAATGAGATATTATGTGGAAATATTCAGAACATTTCTTGATGACGAATATCAGTATTGGTTTCAACCTGACCATTCAATCTGTGCTGTTACTCGCAAAAGTTTTTTTGCTGCATCTCATGCCTTGATGATTTAAACTGGACAATAAGATCATCTTACCTTATGAGCCGGATTGTTTTCTATAGTTTTCTCAAAAGTTTGAAAGCACCAACGAAAGAAAACCACGAATAACGAAAAAAGAGAATATGAAGAGGAAATTTGCCAATTCCTAGCGTAATGCGGTAAATTTCATTCACCGTTTAGAAATGAGTAATGTAGCAATAACCGGAAGTCGTAACATGTTAATGTTTTACACGACTGGCTCCAATAAAATGTCAGAGACAGGTCGTGGACGTAAATAATGCTTAATAAATATATCTCATTGGTGAAATAGGAGTAAACCAATAGTTATAGGCGCCAGGTTCAACAACTTATCGTGACACGCTTCGCTGAACTATACAAAGTAATTGAGCTGCGACATAAAACCGGTAAAAAAGAGATAGTAAATACCCAACAGCCAGCATCAAATATAAATAAAATATTTTGGCCAAAATAACGGCCCCAATGCATGAAAAATATACCGAACAGACTCCTTAACACGACCCAGATTAATACAGAATCAAAAAGTATGCAAATCGACACCACAACCAAATAATGAGATGAGAATACTAACTTGAACTCAGTTTTCACATGATACAGTAATTTAAAATTACAATTTCAAGCGACTTGACAAAGATTTAAAGTGAATTGGGATTTTAGCCAACAGTATAGTCCAGGTTAAAGAATGCAAAATAAACCCATAATTCAAATTCTTGACATAAAAATTATTACAGATTCAATGTACGAATCGTACGATCGGGCAAGCAAAAGGTTTGATTTGTTAGGAGCCCACTGAATCGAATGAGCAAAATAGTCAAACTGTTCTAAATGACAAAGCATTAATTAGCGCTAAAAAAATAGATTAAAGTGACTCGCCGTTACAATCATACATAACGCATTTATAATCAATTTCTGTTTACCGTATACAGCACAAATCTTTCGCCTAATCGCGTTTTTTGTGTATTCGAATATACCGATCTACTATTTTTTTAAACGAAAGGTGCGGTATAAAATGAAAAGACGTACAGAGTGAATGAAATTCGGTAAGCAACAGATGTTTGTTCACCGGCACCAAATTTACAAGTTAAGTTAGTAACAACATGACTGGCACGATTCAATAAGCGATACGTTTCCCTCGTACAAGACAGCTTCAGATATGGTGCCAGGTGCGCGAAAAATTGGAACTATTGGAAGACCTGACCATAATAGCTGCGACACGCATTATAAAACCCAAGAGAATCTGTCGAGATGGGCTGGCGATTTGCTTCTCCCAACGTCAAATCTGCAATCCAGCAAGCAGCAGGACAACAACGTGGAGTTACTAGATTTTGGCAGGCAACACTGCGCAATTCAAGACCCACGCAGGAATCTCTGAGCAGGAATTCGAAATCAAAAGTACAACAAACCAAAGGGAAAGAGAGGATAAGAGAAAAAATGGCTAAAAATAAATTAGACAGAGCAAGTAACCTCATGATGTGACAGCATTTCGGAAGTGAAATAATGTCACATCATGAGGTAACCACGTGGGTGCACCACTTCACAAATAAGATCAAAATGTGCCCCAGAATTGATTACTTTTTTCGAGATGCTCATAAAGCGTCATCAAAATCAAAAACTCTCAAAATTTTCGAAAAGGAAATGGAGGCCGGAAAATATGCCAACCCTGAAAGTCACTAAAAACCTATTTAGGCGATCTAAAATACACAGCGAACGACGTTGCCCGACGTACAGTAACAGCAGGCGGAAATTCGAAGTAACACTTTCGGACCGAAACAATATATCTCAAACAAATTTTTGTGAAAAATACTTCTATTCTTCTTGTTTGATTGCCTATATGAAGAAATTACTATTATATCTAGAAAAGTATGTAGTGATTTCTGCTTATATGTACTTATGAAACGAATTTTAATATAAGCAAAGCTCAGATAATGTAGGAGTGAGGTTTTAAATTTTCAAATATAATTTGTGAATCTACTATAATGGTGCCAATGTTTAAGAACAACTACATCAGTTAATACGTATAATTTGCTAGAAGTGACGCAGAATTTCAAAACGTATGCTATTATTAACCAACTTAAATTCGTTTTTAACTTCTTCCGCCTCTCCAAACCTAATTGACCATTCTCCAATAGGAAAAAAGTTACGCACCTCTTCCTTGAACTGCGGTACACAAGTTTCGGCATCATTTAAAATTCCACAACTTTATATTGATAAAAACAGCCTTCACCCAAGTTCGGAACGGGACTGCATGTGATATTGCTGTAATAACTTTCTTAGGAAGAAAACAAAAGTTGTGTCGAAACGCAGATGCTTAATATACAAATCGCCCTGAGAATTGCGTAGCATCAACAGTAAAATATGCTGGAACTTTTTCCATAATTGCTTGGCAACTTCGTATCGCATACGTTATTCGTTAAATGCCGTTTTAAGATTCGGAGGGAGTAATTCGATATGCGATATCGAATCCGAGCTCGCTCAGCTTTGATGCTCGTAAATTTGTGGCAAAATGCTGCTTTTTTTTATTTGAAACGCTACTAACATGTACCATACGTTATCTCGGAAAAGCTTTTGTGCCCTCTTTGTGGGTTTCTTCGGGACCGTGGCGGTTGTGAGAGGAACTGTCAAAGAACTTCCCTAGCAATCGGGTCTTTGATACTCGAGTGTCAATTAAGGCGGCTTATGGTTTGATATAGATGTAGCACATTACTCCGGATAGAAAATCCCTAAATGAGTTTTGGTTTTGCTTTTCCTCTCCGAGATAGTTATCTGATAAAACGTACTAATGAATATGTAACGAAAGGGCTATATCAACAACAGTTAAAAATTACAAATCTTGATGTAATTAACGTTAAAGAACTAATGTTATGGCATTCAGAAGCTTTCAAGATAGGTATACAGTAATTTTATACTCTTTATGGCAATAAACTTGCCATATGAGTGTAACATAGCAAACTTATTAAGAATTGATTAACTAATTGCAATTATTAATGAATTAAATTAATCTGTATACATTTCTTAGCTTTCTGTATCTATCGAGGTTGAAGTACGAGTATGGTAGCGATAGGTATCGGTAATATACGCATTCCTCGCATACCTGGGGAAAGTCACATAAGAGAGAATTAAAATTAGTTTTTTTAACAGTCGCCTGTTCAATCGATGAAGACTACTAGAATATTAACTAAACGGTACTGAAGACGAAATGCATTCTCGCATTCTAATTTTGATTTACAGCATCTCGTTACACGGCAAATAGATTTACGATCCCACAACAAACCAAACGTGCTCTAATCCGTCAGACAAATTCGGGTAACTGTTAGGCGCCACCTCTTGTGTCTGTCCAGATGTCACGTATGGTTCTTCTTAACAGCATGGACAGTCTCCTTGGCTATAAGAATTTGGTCAGATCCTAGAAACAATATTAGTAGCTGAAATATTAGATTTACTTCTAAAATTTGTATAACTACATTCCCCTGCACAAATTCAATAATTTCTATTCGTATATTAAAATAACACAAACACGTTTATCATGAGCCGCAGCTGTTTGCTAGACGATTGCTGTAAATAACCCTTACCATTCTACCTGCAACGTGACATCACGTTGAGCTACATAGAAAATTCTTGGAACAGCATGCATCATTTAACTCATATGCATAAAATCTAGCGGTTATCACTCAGGGCTGCTGCGGACGCTATCGATAGCGGCAGAATAGAGATTTTGAAGAAGCCTTGGCTGTCGGAATTTCTGGTGATCTTGAACAATAGAAAGCTGGGATCCGCGACCAATGAAAAAAAATAAAGCCTCGGTCTACGGGTGAGCGTAAATAATGGAAAGTCCTAAGGATGCAGGGGTGTCTGAGAGAAATATTTGGAACGGCAGAATCTCCCAAATATTCGACCAATAGTCGAAAATGAAACTTGGATCAAAGCGACGATACGAGAACTGCAACTTGAAATTTAGACTATACCCTGGGTATCCTACCAAAAGTAAAAGCTGCTTAGAAAAGCCGATAATTTCTTCCCAGGCTGCTATGTTGAGCGAAACTGAACACTCACAACAGACCTTGCTTAGTATCTGCCGGGCGACCACTGACGCAACTTTGGCGAATCCTTGACTGTCCCCGTGTTCAACCGGATTTTGCACCCTAATTCAAACTACACGCGGACATTTTTAGAACGACATACGAATCTTCGTCTAAACTGTTGGCTATTTCATTATGTCAGATCTTTTGTTATAATCTTATGATATATAAAACCTACAGAAGCAATAATATCAAAAGTCTCCATTAATGTATTCGAAATTCTTTCCGACTTGAGAACAAAAGCAACGTTTCCTAAAAGCAACATAAATTGTACTGGAAACGGAGCGAAACTATTTAAATATGTATATGAAGGTAGTGGTGTCGTATTGATAGATCATACCATTTCGTTCAATTGATAAACAATACTTATTATCTTCTGCTAAGGTTGACGGTTGTTTAGTATTATCTGTCAGTTTGACAGTTTGCAATGTCATAAATGTAATTGATGGAAGTTTTTACGCCTCCTCGTTAGGGAACCTTTTTCTATGACAGGAATGGCATTTCTATATGGCAAGGCTAATAAATAATTAGTGTTACTTTTGTTAACATTCACACATTGTTAGGGATGTTAACGCTACTGGAAAATTTTAGAATCTTTTGTTTCTCTTGTTACTTATTGTGGAAAAACAAATCTGGAAAGCTACTGATCAACAGTTTGTAATCAAGACGGTACAGATTTTCTTAGCAAATTCGTTAGATGCATTTCGCCCTTTTTTAGCTTCTGTGCAGAGTGTTGCCGCTGCGTTTGTGATTCATGTCTTGAGAGGCATCGCATAATTCCGAGAATCGATTTTTAAAGTTTACAATTACACTGATGAGCCCGAACAGCAACTAAGGGATGAATCAATTTCATGACATTGTGTTGAAGCACTAAACAAGTATTTTCTTACAGGTCTACTAGTTTGATTTCCTAGTTTGTTTTATCAATTCTCGGGGTTGTTGAGGATCCCAGCGGTTGGTCCTACATCCAACTTGAAACGCAGCGATGTATCACAAATTCAAACACAGGAGAGTAAGCAAAGTTTCTTAAATTAGA